>APFE031665240.1:19221-61375 GCA_000404065.3 Pinus taeda
TTCACCCTATACCTATTGTGAATTTGTTGACCAGTTTGTCTACCCAGTCTGCTGCATGTTGATGAAGTCCCCACCTCCCAGAGTATCCAATGAGATAAAGAAAGCTCTGCAGCTTTCCAAGAAAAACAAAATAGGTGACTGGTACCTATATGAAAATCATACAGTCTTCAGGATCTATGGATGTGAGGTCTGCCCATATAGGCTCCCAAGATATGTGCCAATGAGGTTATTTGCACTGGAATATTACAGACAACTGATTCAATCAGACCTTACCCACTTCCATGGCTCCAAGAAAAAGGCTCACCTCAGCTTCAAAAATGAAATGGGCCCTTTTATCATGAATAGGAAGGAAGGATGGGAGGACGCCGATTTGATCCTAAAAGACAATTACAAGCTGTCTTATAGCTTTCGGTGGGTCCCTTATGACCCTCAAGGAGTCATCTCGGCTAGGAGAACTAAGTATAGGCTCCTAGCCATTAAGCATTGCCAATACCCTCACATAGAACAATATGCCAATTTGCAAGAATGGCAACCAGATACTCTAGCTGAGAGTTTAACTGAGGAAGAAAGAATGCTTAAGAATGTCAAGGAGCTTGAAAATACTATTGATCTGGATTATGTGCAGCAGGTACCCTTCAGACTGCCTTACTCAGTGGGACAAGGGACCTTAGTAACCAAGACTGCACCTCAGGCACCTACCACATCAGAAGCAGCAATGGACAAAAGCAAAGGCATAATAGGTGCAGAGGATGAGCTGATAAAGGAACAGACTGAGCAACAGGCTCAACAGCAAGCTGAGCAACAGGCTCAACAGCAAGCAGAGCAGCAGAAAGAGAAGGAAACAGAGAAGGGAAAAGAAAAGGAAACAGAGCAGGAGGTACAGCAGAAAACTGGCCAGGAGGCTCAGATGGAAACTGAACAGCAAACAGGACAGCAGCAAGAACAAGCCGAAAAGCCACAGAATGGGCTGCCAGAGACCCCTGCAATACAAACTCCACCACCCCAAACGCAGCAATCAACTGCCCCAGTCTTACAGACCCCAGCACATGAAGAAAGGGGAGTGAAGAGACATAGGGAAGAATCCACTCCTCTCAGTGGACCCTCAGACCAGCCAGAAGCCAAAAGGCAAAGGGCAGATTCCCCAGAGGTAGAATACATCACTGAAGATGTCTTAAATATTACAACAAAAGACAAGGAGAGCAGCCAGCAGACAGGAACAAGCTCCTTTCAGCAGGAGCAAAACTTACAGGTCAGCTTGGAGGTGGCCTCCCAATCACAGCAGAGCAAGAAGCCTAAGAGCACCAAGGCTTCTTTCAAAGAAATAAAGGCTCAAAATGAGCTATTAAGGCAAGAGGTGTACAAGCAATTCATAGATGCTACACCGGCCATGCAAGAAAGGCTGATGTATGTCTATGACATCCAAGAAGATAAGATGATCTTCAGCCATTTTAAGCCCAAGGGGCCGCAGCCTAAAATTGCTGCAGATTTCATCAAGACAAGGGTGGAGGTCCTGGCCAGAAATATACATCCTATGGACCAAATCTAACTCCACAAGCAGGCTGGAGAGATGGTATATGCCACCCTAGTGGAAAAGGCCACATTGGCCTATGAGCTGAAGGAATCATTGAAAAATACTAACACTCAGCTGGACATTGAAAGGATGTCCTCCAAAGCCAGGGATAACAGAATAAAATCACTTGAAGACATTATTGTTGACCTAGGACATGATCCTGATGATCCAACAGGCATCAAGGCCCTTATGAGGAAGAAAGATGATGACCTCAAGGCACTAAAGAAGAGATTGAAGCTGCCACCAACTGAACACCCTCAGACGGCGGAGCTTCAAAAGCAGAAACAGGTGGAGGATCAGCTAGACCTCCTACTACAGCAGGATCAAAGGATAAGGGAGTTGGAGAAGGAATTGGAAGGAGCACTACAAGACAAACAGGGAGAATCCACTTCCCAAGCTCCTCCGACAACTTCTACTACAGCAGCAATAGCAGCAACATCAGGGGCAACAGGGGCTCCCACAACAGAGGCAGCAGGAACAGCATCAGCTCAACAGGACAGCCCATCTATAGAAGATATAACCAAGGCTGTCAAGCAAATGGAACTCCAAGCTGATGAAATAAAGAAAGCCAAAGAGAAATTGGCAGAGCTGGAGTCAAAGTATGATAAATCCAAGATGACAGTGGCTGAGCAGGGCAGAGAAATAAAGACCCTGAGAGACAGGATAAAGGCCTTAGAAAGAGAGCTAAATCTAGAAACAGCCCTGGCCGAGATAAAGAGGATTCTATGGGCTAAAATAAGCAAATCTATCACCCAACAGTGGAAATCCATAAAGACAATCCATCAGCAGATGGAACTACTAGGCCAAGTCCGGGTGGAGATTGATAGGGCCAAAGCAGTACTGGGAAACAGGCCAGAACAGGCCAATAGAATGGTGGATTACTTAAACAGGCATGAGGAGGAGGAGTTGGTGGCCATGGGCATTCCTAATAGGACAGAAGCAGTCCTCCTTGCCAAAAAAGTACTCACACTTAGAAGCTATGTGCAGGCAGTGGAGAGGAAGTGTTTTGAGATGACAAGAGATGTGGAGGAGTTCAGGGCTAAACTGGTAGAACTGCAAGCAAGAGGCCTGCCCAGTCTATTGAGTAGTGCAGGAAAATTGGTTTCCCTAGAACAGTTTGCCAACAGAATGGTGACATACATGGAGAATCAGATCACTGCATCTGGCAGTTCATCTGAACAGACAGGGCCTCCTTCAGGACAAAATTTATATGATAAATTGGGAGGCCTATTCTTCATTGAAAATGAAGTAAATCACCTTTTTGAGACTCCTCCCAATTTCTTCAAATACACAGAGGCTGGTGAAACTTTGATAAAAATCAGGAGACATCAGATGCCCAAGGAAGATTGGTGGCAATCCATGCTCAGAATCCTGCCACGTTAGCTTCAGTCATTCGGTCACTAAGAGCCCAGGTCAAATGCAGTTATAAGGCCACATGCTTTTAAAGCAGATAATATGAGTAAGAGCTCAGATGACTTAGATCAAAAATCAGTTGTTAAGGATAACATGGAAATGAAGATGGATATTTTCCTCATCCCTCAAGATGACTCTACTCAAGACACTTCACCTGTTGGTGATGTGAAATTCAACATGCAGACAAAGGCTTGTTCCCGTAATGGAATTCATGGTTTGTATAGTTTTCGTATGGAAGGATCAAGACTAAATGAAATGTTTGAGAAGGCTGGAAGATACAGGACAGCATGAGGATAAATCAAGCATTTAAGGCAATTAAAGGCAAACCCAGCAGATGGACCATGACAACTAGCCAAGAGGACACACAGACTACAGCTGCACAAACAGGCCACTCAGCAGTTAATTCAAAGCATTCAGCCGACTTCAACCAACTCTGTAAGCTCCAGATGTCAAAATTGCTCTGACAGAAGTTAATAGCTTTTATAGCTCATTAAAGATTGTAATAACTGCTCATCTACCAACTCAGTGCTATTAAAGAAAGATATTTTTTCCGCTCAGATGACTCATACCTGAGATATTTTTGTAACAAACTTCTATATATTCCCCCTCATTTTGTTAAGCAGGGGTTGGACTCCGGATGTAAGAAATCTCTTCATATCTTCTCTGTAATTCTGATATTGTAAAATCTCAGACAGTTAATACAAAAGACAGTGGGATTTCTTCAAAGATGTTTGTCTCTTGATCTCCTGATGGTGTGTGGCTCAAAGTTGCAGGATTCCTGTGTATTTCATGGCTCAATAAGTTTTCCTCATGGCTCTTTATTTCATCTGTAATCATCGTTATTCCATAAGTTTTCCATGTTTTTCTATACACTTTAAAATCTAGGTAGTAAGGAAAAAGAATAATCTCAGGATTTGGTCATTGGCTACCCTGAGCTCAATCTAAGCTATCTTATATGTTTTTCTTCTGATAGAGTATTTAAAGAGTAATTCTTCACTGCTACCTTTAATACTACATCATGACATTGCGTTGTTGTTTTAGGAATTCAAGTAATTGCTCCTAGATAACAAACCTCTTTCACAATATTCAGCTTAAGTAAAGAAATCTTAATTGCTCTTTGCTGGTTGTTTCACCTCACTCTCACTATTTACATTTTGTTTCATGGAATACACACAGGCCCTGTAGCCTCACCTCACCAAAATCAAGACCTCAAGGGAAAACTGTCCAAGACCCCATTGCCCAATGGATTAATCTCACCTGCAGATATACTTTAAGGAAATCAGAAGCATCCTCCCAACCAAACACAAAAACAACCAAAAATTTCATCTCATAACTAGCCTAAAACCTTCACTAAGAACAGTGACAAACCTTACAAGAGAGAGCCCTCTCTGACTACAGCTGGGCTAGAAGCTGTAGCCCAAATATTGGTTAGTGGTTACCCCGGCCGTATTCTCTTGGGAGTCAAAGAGAACAACCTGGGTGTTAACACTCTGCATGTTGCCTCGATCAATATGATCTTTTTTTCTACAAATCCATGGATTATTCCTTCTCCTGATTAGATTGATTCGTTTGGTGATGCCATGCGCTAAGCCCTTTGGAATAAGCTTATCATGAAATTGTCTTGGCTTTAGTGGCTACTTCAGAAAGTCATGTTGTTCTCAGTATGGACGTGGATATCTATGTGAAATATCCTTGGTTTTCTTCTTGGTATTCCTGTGATCCTTTGATCGAGATATTACCCATTGGTGAGAGTATTTTTGAGGTTATGTCTCTTGACGAAACTTCTTGGAATGATATTCATCATCATTGCTCATTTCTTCCAAGCATAAGTGAGATTCCTTCGTGTCTTGAAGCTTTTGTTTCTCATAACCCAACACATCCACTTCAAACATCTATTTTTGTGCATGAAGTCTTGTTTGAAGTTAATAGGGAAATATTACTGCAACCATGTCGCTCGACATTTCCATTAAACCTAAAATTGTTGAGAACATTCACATTGGAGTTTCCTATTCTCCCAAGGAGATAAGGGTTTACACTGATATTTTCAAATAATTTCAAGATGTATTTGCTTGTTCATATGATTAAATGTCTGGTATTGATCGAACTCTTATGGTGCATGAAATACCCACGTATCCTGATGCGAAGCCCTTTCTACAATGACTCTGTCCCGTGCATCTTAGGAAGGCTACTGCTATTAAGGAAGAAGTTGAAAAACTTTTAAAACATGGTTTTATTTACCCTATCCCATTGACAGGTTGGGTTTCTAACATTGTACCTGTTACTAAAAATCAAGTCACAATTTGAGTTTGTGTTGATTAACGTGACATAAATTGTGCATGTTCGAAAAATAACTATCCCACTCTGTTTATTGATCAAATCATCATTGATTGTGTTGAGAGTGATATTTTCTCTTTTATGGATGATTTTTCTGGTTACAACTAGATTAATATATTACTTGCTGATCAACACAAGATGACTTTCATCTATCCATGGGGAACGTTTTCCTATAAGAAGCTCCCTTTTGGCTTGAAAAACATTGGTTCTACCTTCCAAAGAGAAATGTCATAAGCTTTTCATGATATTAGACACATTGTTCAACCTTGTCTCGACGACTTACCAACTCATTCTATTAAGCGTCGTGACCATCCGAACCACCTTCGAGCCATGCTTTTGCATTGTCGACACTATAATATTAATCTTAATCTGCATAGGTGTGTCTTTTGTGTAGAATCTAGTCAGCATTTAGGTTTTTTTGTGTCCAAAGAAGGTATTCGAATAGATCCTTTGAAAGTTGAGGCGATTGTAAATTTACCCCCTCCTACGTCACTGCATCAATTACAAAGTTTGCAAGGGAATGTTAATTTTCTTCGTCGCTTCGTACCTAACTACGCTGAACTCGCCAAGGGATTTAATCGCTTGCTCAAAAAGGGGATCCCATTCATTTGGGATGAAATTACCCAACAATCCTTCGATTCCCTAAAGAACGCACTCATTAATGCTCCATTATTGCATCCCCCCAACTATCGCCGTGATTATTTCCTCTACCTGGACACAACCAATAGTAACATTGCAATGGTATTGGTCCAAGATTATGAAAATGGTAATGAACACATGGTTTATTATTTAATTCGAAATCTCATTGACACTGAAACTCAATATGCTCATGTCGAGAAAATTTCCTTGGAAACAGTACATGTTGTTCAATGATTTTGTCATTACATTCTTTTACAGAATACCACGGTGATTTCCGACTACAATCCCATGAATTATATTTTGACTCATCAATTGCTTGGGGGGAAATAATCTTAATGGATTGTTATCCTGAAAGAGTTTGATTTGGAGTTTACTGCCACCAAATCAAAGAAGTCACTCGTTTTTGGCGAATTGATTTGTGCCCTTCCTTTCACAAACACTTCCATCGATTTTTTTGAGCAACTTCTTGATGAAACATTGTTTCTCATCAACACTCTTGACCCGTGGTATGGATATATCATTGTTTATCTTCAGACCCAAACCTTCTAATCCGAGTTGTCTTGATCTGACTGACGCCGCATCTGGCATCAGTCTCAACCTTATCAGATTATTGGTGATACATTATACCGCATTGGTGTTGACGGATCTGGATTTAAGAAGAAACGAAAAAAATTACAGATATAACCATAAATATAAAGATGCAGTAGAAATAACACTTTATTTCATTAATATCAAATACTAAAATATGCTTACAAACATAATGGAAATAAGACTAGCTCGGGCGATGGTAGCTTATCTATGAGAAGAGATGTGGTAGCTACATGCATCTGAGTTGTGTTACAATGAGACTCCAAGGCCTATTTATTATTGAGACAAAATGGAAAACCATAAACATCCAAAAAACTAACCCTAGGAGATGAAGCACCAAACTATGGGCCCCGTTTGGGTGAATTGGTAAATCAACTTCTCGGGGTCGTAAATTTGGCATACGATCTCTGTTTGACACGCACAATACCTCGTTATAAAGATCTATCCAAGGAATACAAATTTTGAGTTAGCAACGTCAGTCTTTAACCAATTTAACTCTTTTTTTCCAAAAAAAAAATGTTTAGGACCTCAAAACAGCTCCGAAAGTTCATGACCCGAAAAACTACCAAAAATAGTAAATTGTGCTACAAATAAGGAAACTTAAAAAATGAAAGAAACAATGGTGGGGGTCCAAGTGGAATAGGCTGGTGGCCACCAATATCCACCTGTATCATTCCTCCCTCCTTAGGAAGCAATGGTCCCCATCGCGTTGAGTTCCTCCATGAGATGAGGAAACTTCTGCTGAACTTGGTCCTTGGTTAGCTACCTACCCTGGTTAAGGAGTTGGCTTGCTTTGACAACTCAATATAGTTCGATCCTTTATTGTTGGGTGTTCTTGGTTAGAGTTTCCATGATCTGATCAGTTGTTGCTTGTTCCATGCAATCTGGATTTAACTCTGTAGGTGTTAGTTGTTCTGCAATGTCTAATGTGTCTAGCAATGGTGGGAAGTATGGTCGAAGGTGGTCCACATTGAACACTGGGTGCAGGCCAAGGAATGGGGGAATGTTGAGCTCAAATGCACTATGTCCCACAGGTTTGGTAATGGTGTAAGAAGCATATTAGAGTGGTCTGAGTTTCTGATAGGATCCAGGAAGGCGTTCCTTTTGCAAATGAAACCAAACTTTGTCACCCACGTGAAACTCATGTGCCACTCGATGTTGATCATGTCGCTACTTGTACTTGGAATTTGATTTCTCCAAAATGTCATGGACCTACTGGTGGATATGTTGGATGTGCACAATGAAGTTGTTTGCCTTATCGGTTTTAGGCTAGACGTGAGCCGCATCTACCTGAGTAGCTGCAATTGGCATGGCCACATCAATGGGACATAGTGGCTGGAATCCCAAGCCCACCTAAAAAGGGTTGTTGCTAGTTAAGATGTGGAGAGCACGGTTATAGCTGTGTTGAACATAGGGGAGGCTCTCATCCCATGTGTGTGGATGCTTTGATTTTTACGTGCATCATTAGTTTGGGGATGGAAAGTTGTGGACTTAGTGAGCTTGATGGCCAGCATCGACCAGAGACTGGACCAAAATGCACTAAGGAACCTGTTGTCCTGATATGAGATGATAGACTGTGGGATCCCAAAGTGCACCCACACTCATTCAAAGAAGCGTTTAGCATTGGCTTCTGCTATGATATTCGTCTTGTAGGCTACCATAATGGCCATCTTCGAGAATTTGTCGACGACCACAAAAGCACAGTCATTTCCATGCTTAGTGGAAGGAAGGCTTGACATATAATCCTTGGACATGGATTCCCAAGGTTGAGTATGGGTAGACAACGTAGTATATAGGCCTTGCTTCTTGATGGTCAGTTTGGAAATGATGCAGCCAGTGAAAAATCTGATATACTTCCCAACATCGTGTTAAAGATTCAACCAATATAAATACTTTTGTAATATTGCCACCGTTTTCTCGACCCTGAAATTCCTAGCAGCTCGATTGTAGTGCACTTCCCAAATCATCTTGGAACACTCGCTTGAAGGAACATAAAGGAGTGGCACAACAGGGCATCCTGGAGGTGAAAATATGGAACTTTCTGACCCTCCAAGAGTGTCTGATATGTGTGGCTGAATTTTGGGTCACTTTTGTAGAGAAGTGTCCAATCAGAAGTCTCGTGCCTACAAGAGTTGAGCATGGTGGTTAACGCCATGATCGGTGGTCGGTTGAGGTATTTTGCAACATTGTTGGTGCTTCCCTTATTATACTTGATATTCAAATGGAACTATTGCAGGTATGTGGACCACTTCTGACAACGATCATTCTACAACTTCCCTTGCATATACATGAACTGTAGGGGATGAAGGTCTGTGTGGATGACCGTTTCCTCCCCCAAAATCTAATGCTTCCATTGTTGGCAGACCTGCACAATGGAATACATCTCTTTGTCATAAGTGTTATACTTTTGGACTGTGTTTGAAAGTGTCTCACTGTGATATGCCACTGGATGCCCATATTGAGTAAGGATTGTCCCAATAGCATAGTCAGAGGCATTTGTCTTGATCTCAAATCATTGTTGCAAGTCTGGTAATGTGAGCACTGGTGCAGAGCAAAGGCAATGTTTCAACTCTTTGAATGCCTTTTGTTGAGACTTAGAGAAAAATAATTTTTCTTTTGCTCCTCCCTTGGTGACTTGACCCAAGGGCCAAGTGATATGAGAGAATCCCAACACAAACCTGTAGTAAATATTGGCAAGACCCAGAAAGTTGTGAAGCTCTGTCAGAGTGGTTGGAGTTGGCCAATCCCGAATGAATTGGATCTTCACTGGATCTACATGCACCCCCATCCATTAATAATGTATCCTAGATATAGAACCTGGATCACGCCAAAAGTGCATTTCTCCAAATTGGCACATAGTTTGTGTTGCCGTAGTGTTTGGAGAACTTATCGGATGTGGTGGAGGTGCTCTTCCCAACTTTGGTTGAAGATCAGGATGTCATCCAAGTATACCACTACAAATGAGTCGGTGAATGGCCACAATATGTCAAATGTCAGCCTCATGAAGGTTGTAGGAGCATTCATCAACCCAAAATGCATAACCAACCATTTGAAAAGGCCCTCCTTGTCTTTGAAGGCAATCTTCCACACATCGGAGGGTTCAATTGGTACCTGTGATATCCTGATTTGAAGTTGATATTGCTGAAATATTTTCCTCCCTTCAGTTAGTCCATAAGGTCATCAATATATGGGATGGGGTACCTATTCCAGATAGGGATCGGGTACCTCATCTGTGAAGGGCTTGATGTTGTATGGAAGGCGACACTGTTGGCTCACGCGAAGATCCTATCCTTGGTGAAGCCACCTGATGGTGTACAGTTGTGGATGTATTGTGGTTGGTAAGACTAGCCACTTCATGACCTCTATTGAGATGAGGTTCTTTGGATCCCGCTATTGACAATGAACTATAGCGGGAAACCCTTTACCAACATCTGGGAGTGGAAGAGGCGCTCCTTCTCCTCTGGATCTTCGGGTTCCTCCTTCTAGATCTTCATGTTGGCAATGATGTCGCTAGGTCCACATCGATAACCTGCTTCCCTTTGTCATTCCCCTTGTTGGGTTCTAACTTAGAGTTAGAACATGCATTAGATTCTAAATCCTTTAGCTCAGCCACCAGTGTTTTTTTGGCTCGACACTCACTTGTATTGTGAGTGGAGATCTTATGGAACTCACACCACTTTCCTGTGTCCTGCTTTGGCTGTGCGACATTGTTCTTGGCTCTCGAATTTGGTGGGTTATCCTGGGCCACCCCACCTTGGATTTGTCCTTTGTTCTATGGTTTGGGTGCACCTTTCCCTTGCTTTGGATTCGTAGATCCAAAGTCTCGCTTCTTCTGTTTAAACTTTTAGATCTTGATGGCATATTGGTATGTCATGCCGAGCGAGGAGATTTCTAGGAATTCCATCTCATTGTGGATGTATCTGTGTAGGTAGTCACGGTACTTGAGAACCAAATTCTTCTCAGAATCCTTGATAACCAACTTCGTGCGAAGGGTGTTAAAAACATTGGTAAACTCTATCACACCTTGGTCCCTTCCTTGTCACAGAGTTGTCCACTTTATGTATTTATCCTCATAGCAGCCAATAAGGTAGTACTACTCCTTGATGGCATCCCTGAACGAGTTCCAAGTAGGTGCGGCTAAAAACAGTTAGTTCGTACTTTCATCCTTCTGCTCATAGTAGGTTTCCCACTAGTCCTTGACATGGGGGGCTACTTTGAGAAGTGCAAAAGTGATCTTTTCCTGGCTGGAAAAATCATGAATGGAAAAATATCCTTCTAGTAGATTTAACCATTTATCCACAGTGTCATCATCTATCTGACCCTCAAATATGGAATTTCAAACTTAACTTGTACCTTAAAATGTGTGGTGCTTCTAAAGTAGCTACCAGATGTAGATGTGTCGCCCTTGTGTAGCTGTTGAAGGATCTGGGCAAGGTTGTCCATGTGGTGGTCACATGTCAGGCTATGGCACTGCTTAAAAGATCCTTCACGCTGGTTATTTCTCACCTTCCATTTTCAAGTACTGTATTCTGGTCATTCAAAAGTTCCATGAATGTTAGATTTATAACTACAAACAGCGAGCCCCACCAACACCCTTACACCCAATCATTACCATTGGACCATTTTCTAAATGGGGCATAGATTTCATGACATGCAACCCTCGCTCAGTCGGGAGGCATGGTTATATCATTGTCGTCGTCGCCTACTTCAGTAAATGGGCCTAGGCAATGCCTACATATAATGATGACAGTATCACTACTGCTCAGTTCCTCTTTAACCATGTCATAGCCCGTTTCAGCATCCCTCAAGCCATTTTCACTGATCACGGATTTCATTTTCGATAGTACATGATTGAAGACCTGACTACTTAGTTGGGTGATCCCATGATAGCTCAACTCCTTACTATCCATAGGCCAATGGTCAAGTTGAAGCAATTAATGAATTTTTTATTACTATGCTTCAATGAACCATTGGGAAGCATAAAAAGGATTGGCATCTCATGCTATTATCGACCCTTTGGGCTTACCAAACTTCGACTAAGGCAGACACTACTTTCACTCCATTCTAGTTGGTTTATGGTTTAGAGGTGACACTCCAGATTAAGCGTGAAATACCTTCGTTGAAATTAGCTATCAAACTACTTCCTCATACCTTGCCTAAAGAGGAGCGGTTACTTTATCTCAAGAGGCTTGATGAGACCCATCGTATTGCTACGATAGTGATCGAAGCACACAAAAAATGAGTTAAAGCCCATTTTTATCAAACTGTTTCTCCCCTTATTTTTGTTGAAAGCGACTTGGTCCTCCTGTATGATCAAGCCAACGATAAGTTGGGAGCTAGGAAGTTTGAACCTATGTGGAGTGGGTCATATATTGCAAAATGTGTCTTGCAAAAGGGTTCCTATGAGCTAGCTGACTACAAAGGTAACGCATTGTCAGAGCCCCACAATAGGTTGTATCTAAAAAAGTATTATGTGTGAGTTTTGTGTAATTAATTTTGTACATTAGTGCGTGAATTCATCGGTTCATGGTTTTGATTTTTTTGTGTGATTGTTTGCTTTGCAGACATGTTTTTTTGCTTACCTTGTGTTCCACTTGGTTTGCAAATGTCATCAAACCATTATGTTGGTTTTGCTGATGATGCTTGTCATAGCACACATAACTTATCTTCCATAACTTGGGCACTATTTTCCCCTGATGGTGATTTGATAGATTTACAAGGTATTTGCTTGAGAAAGACAACTAATAATATTGTCGAATACAGTGCAGTCATTGAGCAGTTATCAAAAGCAGTTTTTCTTGGAATTAGGAATTTAGTTGTTAAATTAGATTCACAACTCATTGTATTACAATGGAATAATCATTACTCAGTAAGAAATCCACAAATTCTGCATATGTATCTACATGTTCGATTACTAGAACAAAATTTTGATTTTATCACATATCAACACATTCCACATAACTTGAATACATTAACAGATGCATTAGAAAATTATGTTCTTGATTTTTATATAATTTATAGATCTGATCATATCATCATGGTACATGGACACATAAGTAGAAAGTATATCAAAGCCTTTCCATCAAAATCTCATAAAATAAAGTGTTCTGAGACACATGTCTTTCAAAGCCTACAACAGTGCAAAAACAACTAGAAAGGCTATTTGCCCACATGATGCTCATGATAACATGAGACCACTTTAATCACTCAGCCTAATAACCAATGCAATCTTGTAGAAAATCCTACTATATGCCTCTGGTATCATAGTGGGATGTCATCTATAATTGTGTATTTTGGAATCCCTCGGGTGATCACTTCTAGCTTGCATTCCATCTCCACCATGGTATCTGCTCCTTCCTCATATGGAGCATTTTCTATCTAATGTGCTACTCACTATGGTATTGGATACATGCCAAGAGGCCTTTATAGTCTGACATCTACACATTTATCACAAGTTAAATCTCAGATACACTTTAATAAAAAAACTCATAAAACTTGAAAATTCCAAAAAACAAGTTTTACCTGCACCAATCCACTATTCACCTGGTGGCAGATGTATATTTGGATCCCATCTGAAATCTATACCTTCATAGACATAGTCATCCACAATGATTAGCTGGTGACACAACCAGCTAAAAAATTGTGGAGGGAAATGCATCTCCTGGCCCCCTCCTCCACAAGGCATGAGTTCACTCCAACTCACCAACCTTGGATCTTGTGTAGTAGGATCTGACACCTCTATCCACTGATACCAAAATAGGGGCACTCGCTCCAAAAAGAAAGTGACCAAGATCGAACTGAAGCTGAACTTCTTCAGGTTTCCCCTCTTACCTTTGGCTAGTTGCATCTTCATACTGGCCAACAACCCATCACACAAATTGAATACTATTGGAGTAAGGAAGTATACTACATACTGGAATCGAGATTTTGAAATCTCATGTAAAGCCTGTGACCCGGCTATACTGAGACAAAAATTTACGAAAAGTGACATGTTGGAGTTTTCTTTTTCATCTCTTTTTCAAACTTTCGAAATATGTAAAAGATATCAATTTATCCTTCCATCGGACTCGTTAAAAATATTTAAGAAAAAAGACTTGTCACCATGACGAGACAGAGTTTCTCCTTCCTAGGTGTTATCACCAAAACAAGTGTTTACATTTTTCTTAGTCTTGGTCTTAGATAAGTGTCAAGTCACCCTATGTTTTAATGGGTAGGTGACAGGTTAGGAGTCTCAAAGGTTTAATTTTTCATGTACAAATAAAGTCTAACATATTTTTTCCATGTTTCATGAATCCTACATTCATTTTAGAAACTCAGCTTAAGCGATTTTGAAATTTTTTAGAATTAGCCTCGAAACCACGTTTTCATAGTGCAGACAGTGTAAAATGCCTATGTTGTGCTACAAAAACACTGTTGTTTTCATAGCGCTTTTCCCTACGCGCTATGAAAGTGTGGATTTGGAGAACAGTATTGTCAAACATCAATCCGTTAATATTCCGTTATAATTTTCATTATTAGGTGTTAGCTAGGAGTTAGTCCTTAGGCATGCCGCCATCCAAATTCATCATTTTGAACTTAGGGTTAATTATGAAAGATAATTTCAAATTCGAAAGGGTTGGCTAGTCTCATCATTTTAGTTTGCATGAAAACCCTCAAACATAAGTTTTTTGAATAGTAAGCTTTGGTAATTTTCCACCAAGATTTTCCTCATCCATAATTCAGGTGAGACTGACCACCATTGGTAAGTGAGACTGATCAACATAATTTCAAAAGAGGTTGGCTTTGTCATAGGAATTCAAAAGGAAAGATGACAGAGGATAAGAAACGTCATGGGTCTAGTCATTGCTTGAGAATAGAGTTTGAAAGCACTGAGGTCTTAATCAGAGACAAAGCAGTTGTAGAAGCCTCCAAGAAAGCAGGATGCTAGAAGTTTTGTAAGAAATTGCAGGGAGGACATACTCAGGTGACAAAGGAGTTTGCATTACATTTCACTGGCTCCAGCACAAAGGTTGGAATGTTGAACTTGCAAGTTGCTCCATAGGTCATAGCGTTGGTGATAGAAATTCCTAGGGGGCAAGAGACATGGTTCAAAAACTTCAGATTCAACATGGAACCATGTGAGGTGTTCCTAAAGCCAAAGTTTTCATAAACTGACTTAACCAAGGAAATTCCCAAAGAATACATCAAGAACAACTATACCAACTTGCTCTTCAATATTCAACATTATTTAACCTGTGAAGGCAGATATCAAAAGGTTTATTCATATCATTTTAAACTCCTGTTACATTTTACTGGTATGATTTCTCTAGATTTGCCTTACTTATTTTAAAGTGTAGCTAAGATGGCAGATAAAGTATAGTTGAAATCTTAAGGATGTGAAACTTCCCTGTTTCATCATGGTCTAATTAAACTGATAGTTCTACATGAACTCAAGAGGATCAACAAAGAATGGTCTTCGTTTTTGTTTTTATGTGACTTTGGAGTAGAAAAACAAGGTGTAGACATTATCCCTAGCGTTAAAGGAACTCCTTCAGTAGAAACCAACAAGTCCATAATGTCTAGGGCAAAAAGGTATGTTAAGTTGAAACCTAGGAAGCAGGTGAAAGAACAAGTAAGCAAAGCACCGATAGTCATCCTTGAAACTCCTAAATCTACAAAGGAAAAGATGCCTGAGGTTAAGGGAATGACACAAGAATAGTCAACCAGCAAACCAGTTCAAAAGAGATTGACTAGAAGTCAAATTGCAAAGGATAAAGGTAAAATAGTGATCTCGGGAGAAGGTTCCAGCTTGAAGGGTGATTTAAACGATATTTTAAAATCCATTGACATTGCAAAATCCCCTTTGGTGTAGGAAGATGTGATAAATGCTGATCAAGGAAAGTCAAAGAAAATGAAACCCTCCGAGAAATTAGAATTTGAGGATGATGTCACAACATTTGTTTTCAAACCCAGAAAACCCTTAACCAGACAATCCAAGAAGATGCAAGAGTCCAATATTGAGTTGGGAAGAATAGAAGAAACATCTACTGTTCAAGAAGAATTGATTGACATTCCGTCTCCAAGACCTGAAGGTAACAAAAGCACAGTTCCTGCCACTCAAATAGAAAAATCCAGTTATGAGGTTATGGTAGAAAGGTTAAAAGCTACCAACAATGATATTGCTAGACTAAGAGTGAGAGCAAGTGCTGAAAGAAAAAATTTCAAAAGGATGAAGGCTCTCTGGGAAGCTGAAAAGGTGTCCAAACCAAAAATAGTAAACAATGAAACTCATTACTTTACCTAGACTGTTCCTGCAATCAAAGAAGCTAGATTTGTAAGGAAGATTAATGCTCATCTGAGAGCTACAAATAGGAGATTGAAGAAGAAAATTGAAGACCTAGAAATACAACTAACCAAATCGAGAAAAGGGTCTACAACAATAATGAAACAGGTTGTTGAAAAGGGGCAGTGAAGGAGATATATTAAAACAATTTTGGCACATAAAAAGAGTTTTGGCATATAAAACGAAGAACAACTATGAAGAAGAACATCTATAAGGGCAAGTGATTTTGCTTTTTGGTTGATCATATCAGCCTTCATGGAATTTTGAAAAATCCCAAAATACAGATTTTTGAAGGCCGTGTTGAAAAAGAGCATACATAGCAGTTTCGTAGCGCACTACGAAATTGCTAAAGATGATCATTTAGAACTTATGGATTCTTTCCAGAGGAAAGGTTTGATTAGTTCCAAATTTTGAAGTTGTTGGTAGACATTGGATCATGTATGAAGTCTTAGATGGCATTGGTGTAGAAAGCAAAGTCCCAGGAAGTATTTCATAAATGATATAAAAGTTGTGCTATGAAAACAGAGTATTTTCATAGCACATTCATGTTTTGTCTTTCCTTCAAATTTTTGAGTTTCCTTTTCTTTGCATGAGTGGAAAATGAAAAGTTAATGGGTTATTAGTGCATGCCACATGTATGCCAACAAAACTACTCGAAGAAACGGAGAAGGGTTTAAGGGTCTTAAAAGGAGGAACTCTGTCTCCTAGTTATCAGGACAGTTAGGTCATGACTCAACAAGTTTTGTAACAACATTAAGGACATCATAAAGCTTGAAGACATGGGTGGGAGGATGAATAAAAAATGTAGGATTTTTTAGGAGTTTTACTCCTATTTGTATTAGGACTCTTAAAGACAGTTAGTTGTCAAGGTTGTAATTAAGTAGTTTGTTTTGTGAATAGATAGGTGTCTAAGTTAGGAATTCGAATTCCTCTAAAGGCGGATGATAGTATACAAGGATGTAAAACTCTATATAAAGCTTGAGAATCGAATTCCTCGGGGTTGGTAATTTTTTAGCAAAAGAAAGTTGTGTTATTGTAAGAAATTGTGGTTTTCATACTTAATACAGAGATTAGTTTGACTACTCAATATTCACAAGGAGTTTATGTGTTTGATGTTCTTATGACCTTGTTCAATTAGTTATTTGCAGTGGTATGAGCTTGTGACACTTAGAATTCATTGGAAAATGCTCTAACTTCCTTCACATGCTTATAAACTGTGTTGTTTCATTATGTTATTGTTTTATTTATAATCCTAACCTCTAAATGCCTTAACTTCCATGTTTTGTTGATCATGTTGTTTTGTTGAAGATCATCTTGACTCCATAGCCCAATAGAAGTTTGTTAATATTTGATTCAACTAGTCAACCAGTTATTCATTTGTCCATTTTGTTCCTAGAGTTAGTCATATAATCATTAATAAGAAATATTAAACCTATTGAGAGAGCCCTCTCAGGTTGAGGAGGCTAAGCCTCAACCAAAACATTGGTTTGAAAGAGTTACTCACAGTCTGCTTGATCAGTAGCTTATTAAGGTCAAATTTTGTGATAACACTAGGACTCGTAAAACTTACTAGGATGGATTCATTCTAAGAATGAACTTATATGAAAAGCATATGCTATCCCTTTCAAGCTTGTGATTAAAAATAATTAGGGTACTCGCTAGAAATAGTGGGGGAAAATGAAAGTGAAACATCCCTTGTATAGCCAACATGTCGCTCTTGAACATGACACTCATCTGTTTCTCATGTCGGGTTTGGGATATCCTCACTCAGTCACTTGTCCTTTTGGGTTTGGGTGATCCATTTTGTCTCTTATCTGACTATTCTATTTCATCATCATGACCTTTAGTATTATGTGAGTCAAATGCTTCCACACTCTGGAATCATGTCACCAATGTTTAAGAGAATTCCTAACTGTAGTTCATTAACTATACATTGTCTAACCCTTTACAATAGTCTTCGATCCTATTCATTCATTCCACTTTATTCCTTGTTTCGTGTCGATGACGGGGGAATCATTATGGACCTCCTTTGATGGGTCACTTCTTACCGACTTCAACTCATTATCCAAGAAGATGACATAAAGACTCCCTTTTAGTACCTTAGAGCTTGCATGCCTTAATGGAAATTTCTTCGCATACAACGACATGTTTTCATCATCGGCCTTCAATCGGATGATTCCATGAGTGTTCAACTTCAGCTTCATTTTCACATTCACGGATTGTATTGTCGTCACTTGTGGGCCATTGTCATTATTGGTGGTTCCTCTCGTACATAATAACGATCCACATCATTGGCTGCTAATCAGGTGGTTTTCTAGAATGTTCATCTTTGACACTTTTATTCGCATGTTAGAATTCATACTTTGATCGGGTTGAGATGGAGTGCAAGACCCTAACTTTTGTCTGATATGACTCAGGTTGCATGGAGTTATGTATTATTCATGATTGTGCACATGTTTATTTTATGTGAATGACTGTGACCATACTGTGGGAATTTCCATTTATGATGATCCTTCTATATCGGGTGACTGCGTTCATAACTTTGATCTTAGATTTACAGATGATCCTTCTCATTCAGATGGTTGCACCCATGTTGTGGATCTTTTTCATAGTCCTTACTATCCATATGGCTGCGTCCATACTGTGGATTCATGTTTTGATATAAAATATGTATATGTATATTCATGCTTGATTTGCAAATCTCCTGACAATGTTTGTTCTCATCCTTACAAAATGTTGTAAAGCATCTCAACCATCACTCCTTGTTCTTCCTTCATGCCTTAGGGGGCCTTTTTTGCACAGTATTTTGGCACACCTCCCACACTTCCTTGTGACATACCCTGAAGTTCTCGAAACCTAGAAATCATGTAGTGTACTCATCCTGATATGTAGTTCAGATCATCCCTAAAACACTGATGGAAAAATTCCTTGAGCTTCCCCTGAAGAAAAGATATCTAAAAGCCTAATTTGAGGATCATCGCTCCCCTGACATTAGAAACATGTTTTGGTTGCTAGTTGTACTTCATTAGCCTTGTGCTTCCAGTGCACTTTTGTATTGGATACCTGAGATGATCTCTAAAAGGCAATTTTCCCCAAAGAGGACAAGAAGCTTCATGATCTAGAGGCTTCTAGAACAATGAACTAGAGGTTGTTCAGTGTGGATGAGATCAAGTTTTCTCAACTTGGCCCTTTGGTATTATCCCTATGAGCTATCTCCTTGAGATGAGGACCTTCTCCTATATTTGGAGAGATCCTAACTCCCTTTCACTATGTATATATTCATCTTTTCCCATTCCAAAATGGTTGGTCTTTCGCTATTTGCATCCTTACGCTGAGATAGTGCCTACATGCTTCTCATTTGGCTTAGAGAAGGAGTTCTTGGAGAGCTTGAGCTTGGACTTGGACATTCACTCAAGGAGAGATTATTGACATCAAGGCTTGGTTGTATGCTTCTTCCTTTATTCTATTAATATATACAACTACAGGTTCACTTTCCATAAATGTGTGTTTTAATATAACATTTATCTTAATGCTCCTTGATATGTTAAGTGGATTACTTTTGATTATGCTAATTGTATTCATATGCTTTATCATGTCTTTGATATCTTGTGCAGAAATTCAAATGCTGTGAGAAATATGACTAAGCTGAGGCACAAGTGATTCAAGGTGTTCAACAAAGGAGCACGTTATAGCATCAGAATGAGTAGGCCATCTTCCTCTTCTCTCATTTTGATTGTAATTTAGGAAAGTGTCTTGTAGATTGTCCCATAGGTTGTTAGTCCCACTCATTGGGCTAGAGGGATCGTCTCTGTTTATAGAGAGGATTTTCCTAGACAAAAGTCTCGTTACACCACAAAAGTATTTAGCGATTCAATCAATATCTATAAACTTGACATATATCATGAACTCTAAAAATACAAAAGAAAACAATCTCTTATGCATGAAAAAGTATGAAATTCAAACAACTAATGCAAGGAAAAAGTGTCTTTGGTAACTACCCCAACAATGACGCAAAAAAATGATGGGCCTTTTAATTACCCTTCTAATTGCCCAGAAAGACAACCAAAATACTATTCATTTAATTGTTAATAATTTGCGAGTTACCGTGCACTGTATATGCAGAACAAACATTTAACTTTTATTGGTTTTTTTTGTAGTTGTAGTATCAATGATTGATTTTGCAGATGGAGTATCCAGTTCACAAGCTTGGAAAGGTTCTACAAGTTCAGAAGTAAAGAAACTAAAGTTACTTATGTTAAAGCAAACATACTTGTAGGAAAGTAAACACATTGGTAGGAAAGCAATCATGATTGCAAGAATTTAAACACACTTGTTGGAAAGAAAACATGCTTGTAGGAAATTAAATATCACACTTGTGAAATTAAGATAACATAATTCTACGTAGTAGGCTTAGGAAGCTTAATGTTGTAACCCCCAATACAAGTAGACAAACCACATAAGTGGGAAATGAAATGAATAATCCTTGCCAAGGTGATCCTGTTTTTACTCAAACCAAAAAATGTAATCATGCATTGAACACATCTATTTAACAACGTAAATGAATGCAAACCAATATGAAATATAAGAATGTCAAATTAGAAGTAAACATGAATAATCAATTACCTAAATAACTTGATAAATAAATATATACAACCATGCACAAATAATTGCAAATATCACACAACTAGAAATTAATTATAGAAGTAAATAAATTCTACATGAATAAATAATTGATTTAAATCACACAACTAGAAAAGAGAACCACCTAGTGAAATGAAATTAATTCATATTGTCAATGTAACAAATCAATAATATGTTCTATTCGAGTGGGCTCTGCCTAGAACAAAGTGTTGATATTTATGAGCACTTGCTACATTGGCAATATGAATTAATTTATTTAATAAATCTAGTTAAATTAAATTAATATTTATTAAATATGAACATAAAATAAACATGCAAAACAAAATCAAATTAGTTAATCAAATATATATACAAAAAAATAAGTGAAAAGAAATAAATCAAATTATAAACTACAATCAAAATAAAGGCTTAATAATTAAATTATTTCATTATGATTTAGACAATGCTCTAATAGTCTTCCTCGTTAAATGAAAGAGGAACTCCTTTTATACATAACATTTGTTTGAAAAGAAAATAACACCCAATAAATGATATTTACGAGTTTCTCAAAATATTGTTTGCTAACAATTAGCAAACAATAAATATGCATCCACAATTTCTCATTTGGTCTGCTAATAATTAGAAAACAATAAATGAATCATATATAATTCCAAAATAATTATTAATAATTCAATTAATAATTGAAATAATAGAATACCAACTATGTAACGTCAAATCCAGATTCCAATGACTCATAGTTATGGAGTTGCAGTGATGACATGAACTAGAGTTGCAACACACAATTTTGAGTTCTAGCAACAATAGTTGTAGCAATGGGATTTGGAGCAACTGTAACCAAAACATCACCTGTGGATACATCAAAACTTGCACAACAATTCATCTAGCACATTGTATTTTCAAATTATGTAAAAGATAAATACAAATATGATTTTTTTTCAATGTTTAAATTCGTATAAATTGCTAAGTAGATGCAATGGAAAAAACTTTATGTTTAAATCCCTCATATAAATATTAAAATGGACTAATACAAGGTTATATGCTAGTGAAAATGAATTAATAATAAGGAAAATATGGTGTAAAAATATGTCAATTCCAAGGCTCGCCACTTGTATATTTTATGTTCTCTCTATAATTACTCTTCCACTTGTCTATGAATTTGTAATAGTTTTTTGATGAACCTCATTCCTTTATTTTGATCATTATATTTCCCACTGACTTCTTTCTAGTGGTTTATGAAAATGAAATTTCAAAAGGTAGTCGAGGCTAAAATTTGAAACATGCATCAAATGGTGACTCATTACTAGAAGTATGAGTTCCCTATTATGACAACACCATACATAGGGTAGGTAATTCTTATCCCAAGTCTTAGGATGCCTTCAATTAAAACCCCTCAAAAAATGTGTCATGGTCCTCTTTACCACATTTGTTTGCACTTTTCAATGCAAATGAAACATTTTACTCCATTTTAACATGATATCCATCATGCCCCATATTGTTCTCTAAACTTGACATAGAAACCTACTATCTCTATTGAAAATTATAGAGCATACCAAATGGGTTTTAGCTTCTTCCTTGTGCCTTGTATATGTTGTTTCTTGAGATGTAACTACACCATATCTCTCCCTTGGAATTGATGATATTGTTTGTGTTGATCATGCCTCTTCTTATACTTTGATGTTATCTCTACAATTTCTTTTCCACCTACCTATGTACACACTGAATTCTTTTGATGAATCTTATCACTTTATTTTGATTTTTATTTTGCTCCATTGAATTCCAATAGTTTGAGTGAATGAAATGTCAAAGGGTTCCCAAAGAAAAAACCCTAAACACATGTTTAATGGTGACTAATTTCTAGAAGTATGCACTGCTTAATTATAACATTGTTGTATATAGGATAACCTTCCATTTGAAATATTAGGTTTCCTTATGTTAAACCCACTTAGAAAATGAACAACAATCTTATTTACAACTTCCACTTTTCCATCAATTTACAAATGAAATTTTGTACTTTTCACCTTAAAATCCATCACACCCAATTACATTATTCAAAATCGACTTAGAATATCATATCTTCATTAGCAATAATATATTTAAACAATCCAAGATGTGTGAAAATAGTGTAGAACAACAATTTTGTTGCTTCTTTTTTAGTGATAGTCTTATTACAATGAATCAATTGTGTCATCATAGTGAATTTTTCAAGTATTAGAAATCAGGTCTCACACCCCTATTTGGTCTTTGAGAATCCTCAAAGGAAATTCATTCCACTGCTTTCCCATGGTCAACTTTATATAGGCAAGGAATTATAAAATCCCAATTTCCTATTGGAAGATTCAACACAAATCAAAACACATGCCTAGATAAATTGTGCAACATTGGTCAACATGTTTAGAAAATACATATATCTTTGTAGGTTTAATGATGTTGTTTTTAGCTTCAAAATGTCCAATAACTCTAGAAGTTTGGACTTCTCCTCACAACAGGGTTCTACATTCTCCAGTGGTATACATAACTTAGCATATTTGTACAACTATATATTTTGAATGGTGATGCAAGAGCATCGACCCACTCTAAATCAAACTTGATTTTTCATACATTCTAGAAGGTGTTCGTGGCCATGAGGACGATATTTCCTTGATTTTGATTGAGTTTTTTAAGCGTTGTTCCAAATTATATGGATTATGAGTGATCTTAGGAATTTGATTGGATCCTTCTAGTGATCTTATCCATATCGTATTTTGTCATTTATAAATTGTAAGACATGAGATGTTTTGAGCACGGCCAAAGGACTAAGAGGGTCTATTTTAATGGATATTAGGTTGATCGTGACATTATTGTAAAGTAAGCCTCATGAAATGATCAAGTGATGGTCATATTGTGTAGTGTTTATGAGTTATGTGGGTGTGTTTTGAGTTAATATGTGCTCTGCATTAATCCTGTTAAATACACGACCCTCTATTAGATGTTGACTTGAAACATCAGCAATTTGGAATGTGGGGGAGCTTAGGGTTTTTAGAGATTAAGTTCATTGCTGCAAATCAGTTGAAGGTTTTCTAGTTTCCATGGGTCCATAACCCATAGGATCACACATTTGAGCCATTCAAAGGTACGCAAACCCTGATTTTGTTTTCATTAGGTGGTATCAGAGTATGGAAACATTTCTTATAGGTGAATAGCTTCCAACTACGATTGGGTATAAGTTGTTGCAGCAATTCCAAAACTGTGGTTGTGGGTAGACTTGTCAAGAGAAGTGAGTAGCATGTAATATCTAGAGGAGTGGAGGAAACTCAAGAGCTTCCAGAGGAGGTGAACCTAAGATGCCAAAAGACTAAGCTAGAGGAGAGAGCTTGGTGTTGAAAATGCAACAAGAAAATCCTAATTTAATTTTGTCCTTGAATTAAATTAGGGATAAAATTGTAATTCCACATCACAAGACAACTTGTACGAGTTAAATAAGTTAAATTGACTTAGTTGGCTAAGTTAATTCGAGTTGAGGGTCTAACTTGAGTCATGTAGAGTATCTCCTACATTATAGGATCCCTGATTGATTTTATTTTGATTTGTAATTAATTAATTTAGTTTAACTGAACTAAAGTCAGTTAAACTAGTTCCAACTGATGGAGGAACTAGTAGGAGGTCAAACAATGGGGTGCTGCTTCATGTGTTTAACCATTTAATTGATGATTCACTCATAAATAAATCATGCATATAATATTTGAGAGTTACCCAATTGAGATTGAAGTTAAGGGACAATGTATTATGAGTTGTATAATCATTTGAATTTTACAGATGGTGCATGCAATCATAGGAAATCCTATGAGGATTGCACAATTCTAATTGAGGAATTTCCCTAATCAATAGGGGCTAATTACCAAGGAAACAACACAAGGAAATAGGGACTTGGGAAAGAGAGAAATTGATTAAGTATTGGCCTAGGAAGTTTTAGGAAATAATGATACATATAAACATAGTTTAGAGGTTTCTTGGGCTTGAGCGAAGCGTTGCAATCTTCTCATATTTTCTAATTAATGCAATATATAGATAACATGGGTTTTTAGCTATGACTTTCCTTGGGAAATCATTGTGTAGTGTGTTGATTGAATTCTTTCTCTTGTATGCTTCGTGATTTAGCAATCATTTAATTGTTTCCACTGATGAGTAGAGTAGATTCAAGTCTATTATTTTAGTAGATTAAAATTAGTAGTTTGAATCTACAAGGAATCTATACATGGTATCAGAGTAGAAATCACTCTAGAAGAGGAGAATACAAGTGGTATTTGTAGGGGAAATCGAATTTCCAGTATCATTCTTTAGAGTTAGCAAGATGGAGTTCTACATATTTAGACTTGAACATACCCTTGAGGGTAGTTCAAACTATATTGTTGGGAAGGATAGAATGGAGGAAGTGTTGGAAGACAACGAGCTAAAGGAATTCATAGAAACATATATTCCTAAGACTCCAACAATTGATGCTCAAGATCTGGTAGAGTGGAGAAAATGTGTTGCAAATGCGAGAAGAATTATCCTAGAAGGAGTTCGAGATCATATTTTCTCAAACATCCATGGTAAGGAGTGATCTAGGTGGCTCTAGGAACAAACATAGGACAAAGAGGACTTATGGAAGCTTGAAAATCAAAGTGATCAAAATGCTTTTGAACCAGGACTAGAGCATAGATATTGTCGTCATGATTGCGGCAGTGTGAATGGTTTGCCAATTTGAGCTAGTACAAGGGAGAACGAGCCATTCAAAGTTCTGGTCAAAGTTGGGTTGTGGGCCAGGTTTAAGTGTCCTACAATTTGACCAACCCCAAATCAAGAAACCTAGCTCCCAAAAGCGAGTGAAATTGTTGCCTCTTTAATTTGTCTAATAATCCTTATGTTAAACAAAATTTAAAAACAATGCCCTATTTATAATAAAAATAAAAATAAATTATATATGGATGAGGTCGCGGGCCACCACCCCCCACCACCCCAAACCATGTAACAAAAAAATAATTTTTTTTTATGGGCCAATGGGCCACGACCCCTTCTAGCCCTCCCTCAAACCGCATAACAGAATTAAGCTTAAATGTGGCTCGGCGGCCATCAACCCACCGAGCCTCCAACCCATTCCCGCACATATATTATATTGTTAACATTAAAGGGGGTTGTGGGTAGGCCACTTCTAGTGGACTTGGCCCACGCCCCACCACACTTAACGATATGCCATCAATGAATCTAGTGGGATTTGAACCCACAGTCAGTGAGAGGGCCAGCCCCGCCCATGCAGCAGCCCCACATTGAATGCAAAAACCATGTACCAACAAACCTTGAGTTAATATGGCAACACCCCCATTTAATGCACCATACAATGCCATCCAAAAGAAGCTACAGGGATTTATGGGGGCGGCCACCCAATGTGGACCTGAACCCCTAGCAAAAATATATTATTTCATTTTTTAAACAAACTATGTATTAAAATCGAGTGGGTAGGGTTCGACCACCCGCCCTCCTCCTTATAATTCAGATCCTTTACCAAGCCACCTAACTGAATTCTTTGATTTGTTTGCCCAGAAACTTATATAAACCTTCATTTTCATAGTGCACCCAGGCATGGAGGAGCTAGGAGCATGCAAGGAAACTGAGACGATAAATTTTTAATTATTTTTTAATGCAGGTGGAACCATGATTGAGCAAAAATTTTCAAGAGGGTGAAATTTTTGCAGTGTCCAAATTGGACAAACTTTATGTCGATCTTACACCTCTCAGCGACGCGAAATCGATGGCCCAGTTAGTTTCCTGATCTAAGAAGCAAATTTGTAGAGGACCTGGAGGAGGGAATCTTTGAGAAATCTAGGGGGAATCTAAAATATTCCTTAAGCCCCAGATTTCTACTTTCTTAGAATTCAGAAATTTGGCAGTCGATTTTGCACTATTCGATGCCACAAATTTGATGGTGCATTTAGATTCTCCATTTTTTCATTTCATTTTTTGGCCACTTTTCTAAGTGGAGTGCAGATGTCAGCATTCAACATGTGAGCAATCATTCCATGAAATTTGATGCCGCGAGATTGATGGTACAACCAGCTTCAACAATGTGACATCCTTTTCTTTAGATGGCCCCTGGATGTGAGGTATATGCAGTGTATTCATGTACTTCTTTGCTATGCATTGTGCTACACAAATCCCTATTTGATGTTTGATGTGGGATCTTGTTTCTTACTTGTTTTCATGATTCCTGCTTGATGTGATGCAGAATCATTTGTGGGATGTACTTGTTTTCATGATTTGTCATGTTTAATTTGAGATGTCTTTGTCATTATGTTGATAGGATACTCATGTGTCACCATGTAGGTTTGCATTGAGATCCCTTTTATGCCATGTTAGCGGGATGCTTATCATCATCATGCATGAGTTTGTGTCACACTGATAGGAGTCCTTTTTGACTGAGAGTTCCTATAGCGAAACATCTCTTGGAGCCTCTCCCGCGCGAGGCATTTTCCTTGTATGATAACGACATCACCTCTTATGTACATCATCACTCTTTCTAGCACTTAATGCAGCAGCCTACACCATCTTGACACTGGGACTCGGAGATGTAGTCCCTCCTGGATGAGCTCCATTATCAAAATCTTGTTATTTTATGTTGCTGATGATTTTCATGTTCCTATTCTTTACAACATGCAAACGTATTCATTTATGTTATTTTAAAAATGTAATTTAACACATCACAAAAGTAAAAGGTCTTGGTAGGGTCCTTTGTCACACCCGGACCCAAACCAAGTAGTATCGGAGCGATCTTTGCGTGGATGTGAACTACAAGCGTGAACAATGGAACGTGCAGCGACAAAGGATGAAAAATCGATGTACGATATCATGGTCAAAATTTACAAAAGGGTGGAAATAATGTATGAAACTCTATAGAAAGAGACAAAGGAAAAAGAGCAATTGCAACTCCAGTTGCAATCCATGGAAGAGGCCCTGGAAGAACTGAAGCACAACAGCTAGAATCTTCAAATAGAGAACACTGAATTGAAGATGCGTCTACATGAAGAGAAAGAGGAGAAACACAGTTTGCTACGACAGCTGCAAGAAAAGGACGAGGCCTTGGAAAAGCTACAATGTGACCCATGTGAAGTAAAAAGTAGTTCTCTGAATTCATGTATGTGTCCTGATGACGATTTCACTGTTTTTGAAAATAATACCACAGGAATTGGCTCCAAACTGTTGAAGAGAATGGGGTATGAAGGGAAAGGCTTGGGAATTAATGGCCAAGGCATTGTGAACCCCATGAAAGTAGAAGAATTACCCCGTCAGACAGGACTTGGGTATGTCAGAAAGGAAGTCGGGGAATGCGCCGAGACAGCTAGCGAACCACCAACAATAGATGATGAGAAACCCTCATCAGTTCTTTCCAAATCGACAGAGGAGGTAAAATATGTTGATTTACTTTCGGTTTCACCTTCACATAGTATGATCTCTATTGGAGATGTGGAGATCCCAATTATAGGGACAAACATGAGGCTCCTTAATAGGAGGAGGCATGACGAGGAAAAAGAACTTGGTGTTAATAACCAAGGCATAACTCAACCATTGGAGGCTGTGCAGAGACCTCAATTTGTAGGCTTAAGATACACCAAGGGAGAATGCTTGAAGGTGTAAGATGCTTCCGAGACATCGTTGAAATCATCGAGGAAAGAGAATGATGGGAACACATCCCCATCATCCCATGGTAGTTTTGATTGCAGGGAAAGAGCTAAGGCAACCTCTCATCGCCATACTTACACCATAGCTGGCAAGGAAAGGTATTGACCAGTTTCAATTTTCAAATGTTCATTTCAATTCTAATCATGTTGTTAAAGATGAATGTGAAACATGGAATTGAAAAACATGTACCTTTTGTGGATTACATAACCATACATTTTCTAAGTGTTGGAAAAGAATGGTAGCACATAAAAGGACGAGTTGTGAAAATCCCTCTCAGTAGTAGGTAAAGCAGATTTGGAGAAAGAAGATATATTGTAGTCATTGCAGTAGAAGTGGCCATCAAAGAGCCACATGTTGGAGGCTCCATCCAGAGCAGCGCCTTAAAGAAAAAGCGTTGGTGCATGAGCTAGATAAAACAGTTGTCCGACCAATGAATTTGCCATAAGGAGGCGACCCATTCACATTGATAAGAGAAAAATGGTTTCTAAATATATTAGCTTGTTATGGTTGTGCTTTTGTAAATAATTTGTTTCATTTTAAGATGTAAAAGTGATGATGTGTGTTCCATCACTTGTTAAGCAACAATGATGTTTGGTCTTATTTTGTGATGCATTTTACACTCTAAAAGTGATGTTGTGTTTCCATCACTTGTCAAAGCAAAAATAGTGTTTGGCCTTATTTTGTAAATCATGTGTTGCAATGATGATGTGTTTCCCATCACTTGCTGAAGCAATAATGATATGTTCGCCTTATTTTCATAGCTGAAATATTGTGTCCTTCTTGATGTAAACTTGACCACCGAGTGTGTGTTATAAACTCGTGGCAAGTATGGGATGCTTGGGTCATTAGTTGGTCATCAAAGTTTAGCATGTAATTTGAAAAACAATGTACTATGGGTTGCAAGTGTTGCAGGTGTCGACTCGTTACTTAAGGCTCCGAAGAACAAAGGTGAAGGAGATGGAAGCGAGACCTTTTAGGGCGCTTGTGATGCAGACAAGGTACAAAGAAGTTTCATATTATTTCTCATGCTTTTAGGGGACAAAAATCTCCTCAATGGGGAGGATTGATCCAGGCAGCTCTAGGGACACATAGGATAAAGAGGACTTATGGTAGCTCAAAAATGAAAATGATCAGAATGCTTTTGAACTAGGACTAGAGTGTAGGTCTTATCGTGTTGATCGTGGCAGTGTGAACGGTTCGTCAATCCAAGCTCGTATGAGGGAGAAAGAGTTAGTCAAACTTCTGGTCAAAGTTGGACCGTGGGCTAGGTTTAAGTGTCCTACAATATGAATGACGCTAGGGCATGAAACCTAGCTCTTGAAAGTGGGTGAAATTGTTGCCCCTTTAATTTGTCTAATAACCCTTATGTTAGACAAAATTTAAAAAAAATTCCCTATTTGTAATAAAATTAAAAATAAAATATATATGTATGAGGTGGCGGACCACCATCCTTGCCACCCCAAACCATATAACAACAAAATAAAATAAATTTATATGCTGATGGTCTGTGACCCCCATTAGCCCTCCCTCAAACCGCATAACAAAATTAAGCTTAAATGTGGCTCGGCGGCCATCACCCTACCGAGCCTCCAACCCACTCCCCCACATATATTATATTCTTAACATTAAAGGGGGCTGTGGGCAGGGCACCTTCGGTGGACTCGGCCCATGCCCCACCACACTTAATGATATTCCATCAACGAAGCCGACGGTAGTTTAACCCACGACTATCCCTTGGTGGGCCCACATTGAATGCCAAAACCATGTACCAATGAACCAACAGTTAATATGACAACGCCCCCATTTAATGTTGCATAAAATGCTACCCAAAAGAAGCTACACGAATTTATGGGGTGGGACACCCAACGCAGACCTGACCCCCAGTAAAAATATATTATTTCAGTTTTTAAACAAAATGTGTATTAAAATGGAGGGGTCGGGGTTTGACCAACCAACCTTGTCCTTATAATTCGGATCATTTACCAATCCAGCTAAACGAATTCTTTACTTTCTCCAACCAAAAACTTATATAAACCTTCATTTTAATAGTGCGCCTAAGCATGGAGGAACCAACAGCATGCACAAAAATCGAGATGGAATTTTTTTAATTAAATTTTAATTCAGGTGGAACCATGATTGAGCAAAAATTCTTAGGAGGGTGAAATTTTTGTAGTGCCCAAATTGGAAAAACTTTATGTCGATCTTACACCTCTTGGCGACACGAACCTGATGGTGCAGTCAGTTTCCTAATCTATGTAGCATATTTTTAGAGGATCCAGAGGAGGGAATCTTTGAGGAATTTAGGGGGAATCTAAAAGATTCCTTAAGCCCCAGATTTCCACTTTCTTATAATTTAGAAATTTGACAGTCGATTTTTCACTATTCAACGCTACAAATCTGATGGTGCATTCAGATTCTCCATTTGAATTTCATTTTTCAACCACTTTTCTAAGTGGAGTGTGTTATCACTGAAAAAATTTCAAAAAAAAAGGGTACGGTAAGGAAGGATTGGTCTTGGTCATTTTCGTGTTCCTTTCATGCATAATAAGCACTTGGTAAGCTAAGGGTCAGCATACATCAGAGTTCTTTGAAAGCTCAAGCTAGAAAGTTAGCACTCAAGATCAAGAATGTAGCTTTGAGGAATTCAAAAAGAAATTGATGTCTGCTAATCTTGATATTGACCAACTCAAGGAAAGGGAAAGAAAACATGCAATTGAAAAGGCAAATTTCAAAAGAGTAAAAGCTAGTTGAGAAGATGGGAAGTTTCCAAGAAATGAAGTAGTGAGTAGTCATGATCAATACTACACCTGGACAGTCCCTGCAATAAAAGAAGTAAGACACATCAGAAGGGTCAATGAAAAACTGAGAGCTGGGATCAAAATTATGAAGAGGCAAATCGAAGATCTGAAGATATAGCTAAACCAGACTGAAGGCCATCCTCAGCCGAGAAAAACTACATAGCAAGTAAGGCTTAATCCTAAATTTGATATAGACTACCTTTTGAAGTTTACCTTGAAGAATGGTGTCAAGTTATTTAGTTTTGAACAGCCTCATGTCATATGGAAGAGTCATTTCAAAGGAAAGAAAAATCAAGGAAGTTAAATTTTGGCTTTAAACTGTGTTTTTGAAATTACATAGTAGTTTCGTAGCGCGCTACGAAACTGCTATAGGTGATGCTTAATACACAACAGTTTCTTAGCGTGCTACGAAACTGCTGTAGTTGCATATAAGGATTTTGTGGGCCAATTTTGAGACGATAAAGGAAATATTTTTGAATATGGGCAGCTAAAAAGGATCATTTACAAAGTGTAAACATCCAGCAAGGGAAGAAAAAGTAGAGGAAGGACATCTTTGAACTTTAAGCTATATGTTATAAAGGTGGTCATTATTTCATAGCTAGTATTGTTCATGATGCTTCAGGCAGCATCAAAGGAGTTATTTGTCCTAATGCAAGTGTAGGATCAGATTTTATGTTTGATTTAATTCATTTCATATGATTAAAGAGACAACATGGTCAGCAGAAGGATTTGAAGACTAGCGTAAGAATGAAACTCTAAAAAGGAGGAACTTTGTCTCCTTGTTTTTACTAGTAAACTTCTAGAAGCGTTCCTGAGCAGCTGAGAACTCAATTTTGAAAAGTGAATTATGTTTTCATTCCTAAGATACTAAAATACAAAAACGTCTTTCATTTTCTTCAAATCCATTATGATCTGGGAGAAATGGATGACCAAACTTGTGCTACGAAACTGTTGTAGGTGCAGTTTTTCACAATCACATTTCTCCTGTTTTATACCTGTTTTTCAAAGACATATTATGCGCAGTAGGAAAGGTATTTCAAAAACACAAGAGAGGTTTTTGTTCAGCACATAATTTTTCACAAAATACTCCTTCATTTTTTGAATATACATTTTTGATGAGAAGATACGAGCTCTGTCCCAACACCTATTTTTCAGCCAGAACAGAGCAAGGAATAGTCTCCTAATTTCCAGGAACATTAAAAGGATGAGTCATCAAGGGCCAGCTGGAGGGTTATGAGCGCCATCAAATTTGAATTCATGGAGTTATAGGTTTCAAAAGGAATGTTTAATTCCTAGATAATGTTATTTTAATGATAATGAGGAGTTACACTCCTAATTGTTTTAGGTCTCTAGAACTGTTAGTTAACAGTCAGTTATATTAAATAGTTGGTTTTAAGTGTCAATAGGTGTCAGGTCAAGTAGAATTCGAATTCTCTTAATCTTAGAGGAAGGAATCTAAGTCATGTAATAAAATCTATACAAGGGAGAAGATGTAAGGCAACAATGGTTGGAAATTTTTCAAAGAACACTCATATTGTGCTTTTGTGTAAGACTATGGTTGATTGTAATACAATGATTTGGCTTTGCTCCTCAAGATTCAGAAAGAGTACAATGTTTAAATTTTCCTATGGTTGTCTTCATTTCATTGCTGGTAGTAGTATGAATGCATGGTTACTTAGAACGCATTGGCTATGCTCTAACTTCCTTCATGTATTTGTAGACTGTGTCTTCCTACATATTTCTGATGTGTTACTGATAGGTTGAACTCCAAATGCCCTGACTTCCATGCAAAGTTAATATTATTGTCATACTAAAGCATTTCTTGACTCCATAAGCCTAATGGATGTTTACTGGTCATGTTCAACCATTCATATTTTTTCACTTGTTTCATAGAGTTAGCCATCTAATCTTTATCAAAATCTCTAACCTAGTGAGAGAGCCCTCTCAGGTTGAGGAGGCTAAGCCTCAGCCAAAAGTTGGTTTGAAAGAGTTACTCAAAGTCTTCCTGATCAGCATCGTATTAGGGGTGGGTTTTGTAATAACAGAGTGCAAGTGTTAGCTTTAAACGTGCGAGAATTCATTCCATGAGATTTGATGTCGCGAGATTGATGGTACGACCAGCTTTAGCAATGTGACATCCTTTTCTTCAGAAGGCCCCTAGATGTGAGGTAAATGTAGTGTATTCATGCACTTCTTTCCTATGCATTGTGGTGCATAGATCCCTATTTGATGTTTGATGTGGGATCTTGTTTCTTACTTGTTTTCATGATTCCTGCTTGATGTGATGCGGAATCGTTTGTGGAATGTAATTGTTGTCATGATTCGTCATGTTTCGTTTGAGATCCCTTTATCATTATGTTGATGGGATACTCATGTGTCGCCATGTAGGTTTGCATTGAGATCCCTTTTATGCCATGTTAGCGGGATGCTTATCATCATCATGCATGAGTTTGTGTCATACTGATAAGAGTCCTTTTTGACTGAGATTTCTTGTAGTGGAACACCTATTGGAGCCTCTCCTGCGTGAGGGAATTTTCCTTGTATGATAGCGACATCACTTCTTATGTACATCATCACTCTTTCCAGCACTTAATGTAGCGGGCTAGTAACACCATCTTGACACTAGGGCCCAAAGATGTAGTCCCTTTTGGACGAACTCCATTATCAATGTCTTGTTATTTTATGTTGCTGATAATTGTCATGTTCCTCTTCTCTACAACATGCAGATGTATTCATTTATGTTCTTTTAAAAATTCAATTTAACACATCATGAAAATAAAATCTCTTGGTAGGGTCCTTTTTCACACCCAGACCTGGATCAAGGAGACACCATATGTAATGTGGAGGACCTTGAAAAATATATTTGAAAGTAGCAGTGACCATAGGAAGTTGGCATTGAAGGATAAGATTAGGAAAATAAAGATGGAGAAGGGTGACCAAATACCAAAATACTTGACCAATTTCACCCAATGTCAGGATGAGCTTGGAAGTGTTGGTGTTACAATTTCTAAAGGTGATTTGGTCAACCTAACACTTCTAGGTCTTCTAAAGAGCTGGCACAACTACTAGGATTTGGTAAATGGGAGGGAGAAGCTACTAGAGTGGGATCATTTGTGGCCTAACTTGGTGCAAGAAGAGATTCAGTGGAACACCAAAGATGGATCCTCATCCAAGCATGATGATGAGAAGAACTATGCCTTAGGTGGAAAGGAAAAGAAAGGGAAGTCATCCCATTCCAAATCATATTCCAGTCAGGGTGGTAAGAAGTAGGAATTGTTGAAGATTAAATGTTTTCACTCTCACAAGAAGGGACACTATGCCATGAAGTTTCAACACAAGAAGGCCAACAAGATTCCCTCAGGAGGAGGGGAAGGTGAAGCTCTTGATTCACAATTTGAGTTGGATTTCACCCTCATCACTTGCATGGTGACATTAGTGATGGTTATTGTGTTGTATCTAGATAGTGGAGCCTAATTCCATATGTCCAACAACAAATAATTATTTAGTGACCTGGAGGAGGAGGACCTCCATATGTATATTGAAATGGGAGATGATGGAAGGTATGGTGTGGCCAACATAGGCACTGTTACTTTTCAGAGGGAGTCTAGTTCTCCTCTCACATTAAAGTATGTCATGTATGTTCTATGTTTGAAGAAGAATTTGGTTTTAGTTGCTATGTTGGAGGACCATGGATACGATTTGTATTTATCAAAGGAAAGGATTTCCTTTGTCACATAGCCTCAGGACAAGTGAAGTGGATCGGGGTTTGGGTGAAGAACCTCTACAAATTAGATGTAGAAGAATGTGCTGCTTTGAGTACAAAAGCAGAGAAGGTGTAGAGCCGAGAAATCGATGAATTGTTAAAGATGAATGTGAAACATGGAATTGAAAAACACGTACCTTTTGTGGATTACATAACCATACATTTTCTAAGTGTTGGAAAAGAATGGTAGCACATAAAAGGACGAGTTGTGAAAATCCCTCTCATTAGCAGGTAAAGCAGATTTGGAGAAAGAAGATCTATTGTAGTCATCGCAATAGAAGTGGCCATCAAAGAGCCACATGTTGGAGGCTCCATCCAGAGCAGTGCCTTAAAGAAAAAGCGTTGGTGCATGAGCTAGATAAAACGGTTGTCCGACCAACGAATTTGCCATAAGGAGGCAACCCATTCACATTGATAAGTGAAAAATGGTTTCTAAATAAATTAGCTTGTTATGGTTGTGCTTTTGTAAATCATTTGTTTCATTTTAAGATGTAAAAGTGATGATGTGTGTTCCATCACTTGTTAAGCACCAATGATGTTTGGTCTTATTTTGTGATGCATTTTACACTCTAAAAGTGATGTTGTGTTTCCATCACTTGTCAACGCAAAAATAGTGTTTGGCCTTATTTTGTAAATCATGTGTTGCAATGATGATGTGTTTCCCATCATTTGCTGAAGCAATAATGATATGTTGGCCTTATTTTCATAGTTGAATTATTGTGTCCTTCTTGATGTAAACTTGACCACCGAGTGTGTGTTATAAACTCATGGCAAGTATGGGATGCTTGGGTCATTAGTTGGTCATGAAAGTTAAGCATGTAATTTGAAAAACAATGTACTATGGGTTGCAAGTGTTGCAGGTGTCGGCGCGTTGCTTAAGGCTCCGAAGAACAAAGGTGAAGGAGATGGAAGCGAGACCTTTTAGGATGCTTGTGATGCAGACAAGGTACATAGAAGTTTCATATTATTTCTCATGCTTTTAGGGGACAAAAATCTCCTCAATGGGGAGGATTGATCCAGGTGGCTCTAGGGACACACAGGATAAAGAGGACTTATGGTAGCTCTAAAATGAAAATGATCAGAATGCTTTTGAAGTAGGACTAGAGTGTAGATCTTATCGTCTTGATCGCGGCAGTGTGAATGGTTCATCAATCCAAGCTCGTATGAGGGAGAAAGAGTTAGTCAAACTTCTTGTCAAAGTTGGACCGTGGGCTAGGTTTAAGTGTCCTACAATATGACTGACCCTAGGGCATGAAACCTAGCTCTTGAAAGTGGGTGAAATTGTTGCCCCTTTAATTTGTCTAATAACCCTTATGTTAGACAAAATTTAAAAAAAAATCCCTATTTATAATAAAATTAAAAATAAAATATATATGTATGAGGTGGCGGACCACCATCCTTGCTGCCCCAAACCATATAACAACAAAATAAAAAAAATTATAGGGCGATGGTCCATGACCCCCACTAGCCCTCCCTCAAACCGCATAACAGAATTAAGCTTAAATGTGGCTCAGCAGCCATCACCCTGCCGAGCCTCCAACCCACTCCCCCACATATCTTATATTCTTAACATTAAAGGGGGCTGTGGGTAGGGCACCTTTGGTGGACCCGGCCCACGCCCCACCACACTTAATGATATTCCATCAACGAAGCCGACGGTAGTTGAACCCACGGCTAGCCCTTGGTTGGCCCACATTGAACGCCAAAACCATGTACCAATGAACCAACAGTTAATATGACAACGCCCCCATTTAATGTGGCATAAAATGCTATCCAAAAGAAGATACACGAATTTATGGGGTGGGAAACCCAATGCAGACCTGACCCCCTAGTAAAAATATATTATTTCAGTTTTTAAACAAAATATGTATTAAAATGGAGGGGTCAGGGTTTGATTAACAAACCTTCTCCTTATAATTCAGATCATTTACCAATCCAGCTAAACAAATTTTTTGCTTTCTCCAACCAAAAACTTATATAAGCCTTCATTTCAATAGTGCGCCCAAGCATGGAGGAACCAAGAGCATGAACAAAAATCGAGATGGAATTTTTTAATTAATTTTTAATGCAGGTGGAACCATGATTGAGCAAAAATTCTTAGGAGGGTGAAATTTTTGTAGTGTCCAAATTAGAAAAACTTTATGTCGATCTTACACCTCTTGGCGACACGAACCTGATGGCGCAGTTAGTTTCCTGATCTATGTAGCATATTTTTAGAGGAAATGGAGGAGGGAATCTTTGAGGAATTCAGGGGGAATCTAAAAGATTTCTTAAGCCCCAGATTTCCACTTTCTTAGAATTTAGAAATTTGATAGTCTATTTTTCACTATTCGACGCCACAAATCTGATGGTGCATTCAGATTCTCCATTTGCATTTCATTTTTCAACCACTTTTCTAAGTGGAGTGTGTTATCACTGAAAAAATTTCAAAAAAAAGGGTACGGTAAGGAAGGATTGGTCTTGGTCATTTTCGTGTTCCTTCCATGCATAAGAACCACTTGGTAAGCTCAAGGTCAACATACATCAGAGTTCTTTGAAAGCTCAAGCTAGACAGTTAGCACTCAAGAAGAAGAATGTGGCTTTGAGGAATTCGAAAAGAAATTGATGTCTGCCAATCTTGATATTGCCCAACTCAAGGAAAGGGCAAGAAAACATGCAATTGAAAAGGCAAATTTCAAAAGAGTAAAAGCTAGTTGAGAAGATGGGAAGTTTCCAATAAATGAAGTAGTGAGTAGTCATGATCAAAACTACACCTGGACAGTCCTTGCAATAAAAGAAGCAAGACACATCAGAAGGGTCAATGCAAAACTGAGATCTGGGATCAAAATTATGAAGAGGCAAATCGAAGATCTGAAGATACAACTAAACCAGTCTGAAGGCCATCCTCAGCCAAGAAAAACTACATAGCAAGTGAGGCTTAATCCTAAATTTGATATAGACTACCTTTTGAAGTTTACCTTGAAGAATGGTGTCAAGTTATTTAGTTTTGAACAGCCTCATGTCATATGGAAGATTCATTTCAAAGGAAAGAAAACTCAAGGAAGTTAAATTTTGGCTTTAAACTGTGTTTTTGAAATTACATAGTAGTTTCGTAGCGTGATATGAAACTGTTGTAGGTGATGCTTAATACACAACAGTTTCTTAGCGTGCTACGAAACTACTGTAGTTGCATATAATGATTTTGTTGGCCAATTTTGAGACGATAAAGGAAATATTTTTGAAGATGGGAAGCTAAAAATGATCATTTACAAAGTGTAAACATCCAGCAAGGGCAAAACAAAGTAGAGGAAGGACATCTTTGAACTCTAAGCTATATGTTATAAAGGTGGTCATTATTTCATAGCTAGTATTGTTCATGATGCTTCATGCAGCATTAAAGGAGTTATTTGTCTTAATGCAAGTGTAGGATCAAAGTTTATGGTTGATTTAATGAATTTCATGTGATTAAATAAACAACATGGTCAGCAGAAGGATTCGAAGACTAGCATAAGAATGAAACTCTAAAAAGGAGGAACTTTGTCTCCTTTTTTTTACTAGTCAACTTCTAGAAGAGTTCCTGAGCAGCTGAGAACTCAATTTTGAAAGTGAAAGAGGTTTTCATTCCTAAGATACTGAAATACAAAAACCTCTTCCATTTTCTTCAAATCCATTATGATCTGGGAGAAATGGATGACCAAACTTGTGCTATGAAACTGTTGTAGGTGCAGTTTTTCACAATCATATTTCTCCTGTTTTACACCTGTTTTTCAAAGACATATTATGGGCAGTAGGAAAGGTATTTCAAAAAACCAAGAGAGGTTTTTGTTCAGCACATAATTTTTCACAAAATACTCATTCATGTCTTCAATATACATTTTTGATGATAATATACAAGCTCTGTCCCAACACCTATTTTTCAGCCAGAATAGAGCAAGGAATAATCTCCTATTTTCCAGGAACATTAAAAGGATGAGTCATCAAGGTCCAGTTGGAGGGTTATGAACGCCATCAAATTCGAATTCATGGAGTTATAGGTGTCAAAAGGAATGTTTAATTCCTATATAATGTTATTTTAATGATAATGAGGAGTTACACTCCTAATTGTTTTAGGTCTCTAGAACTGCTAGTTAACAGTCAGTTATATTAAATAGTTGGTTTTAAGTGTCAATAGGTGTTAGGTCAAGTATAATTCGAATTCTCTTCATCCTAGAGGAAGGAATCTAAGTCATGTAATAAAATCTATACAAGGGAGAAGATGTAAGGCACCAAGAGTTGGAAATTTTTCAAAGAACACTCATATTGTGCTTTTGTGTAAGGCTGTGGTTGATTGTAATACAGTGATTTGGCTTTGCTCCTCAGGATTCAGAAAGATTTCAATGTTTAAATTGTCCTATGGTTGTCTTTATTTCATTGCTGGTAGTAGTATGAATGCATGGTTACTTAGAACTCATTGGATATGCTCTAACTTCCTTCATGTATTTGTAGACAGTGTCTTCCTACATATTTCTAATGTGTTACTGATAGGTTGAACTCCAAATGCCCTGAATTCCATGCAAAGTTAATATTATTGTCATATTAAAGCATTTCTTGACTCCATAAGCCTAATGGATGTTTACTGATCATGTTCAACCATTCATATTTTTTCACTTATTTCATAGATTTAGCCATCTAATCTTTGTTAAAATCTCTAACCTAGTGAGAGAGCCCTCTCAAGTTGAGGAGGCTAAGCCTCAACCAAAAGTTGGTTTGAAAGAGTTACTAAAAGTATTCCTGATTAGAAACCTATTAGGGGTGGGTTTTTTTATAACAGAGTGCAGGTGTTAGCATTCAACGTGCGAGCATTCATTCCATGAGATTTGATGTCGCGAGATTGATGGTACGACCAGCTTCAACAATGTGACATCCTTTTCTTCAGAAGGCCCCTATATGTGAGGTAAATGTAGTGTATTCATGCACTTCTTTCCTATGCATTGTACTACATAGATCCCTATTTGATGTTTGATGTGGGATCTTGTTTCTTACTTGTTTTCATGATTCCTGCTTAATGTGATGCGGAATCATTTGTGGGATGTAATTGTTGTCATGATTCGTCATGTTTCGTTTGAGATCCCTTTATCATTATGTTGATGGGATACTCATGTGTCGCCGTGTAGGTTTGCATTGAGATCTCTTTTATGCCATATTAGCGGGATGCTTATCATCATTATGCATGAGTTTGTGTCATACTGATAAGAGTCCTTTTTGACTGAGATTTCTTGTAGTGGAACATCTCTTGGAGCCTCTCCCGCGTGAGGGAATTTTCCTTGTACGATAGTGACATCACCTTTTATGTACATCATCACTCTTTCCAACACTTAATGTAGTGGCCTAGTAACACCATATTGACACTAGGGCCCAAAGATGTAGTCCCTTTTGGACGAACTCCATTATCAATGTCTTGTTATTTTATGTTGCTGATAATTGTCATGTTCCTCTTCTCTACAACATGCAGATGTATTCATTTATGTTATTTTAAAAATTCAATTTAACACATCACGAAAGTAAAAGGTCTTGGTAGGGTCCTTTTTCACACCCGGACCTAGATCAAGGAGACACCATATGTAATGTGGAGGAGCTTGAAAAATCTATTTGAAAGTAGTAGTGACCATAGGAAGTTGGCATTGAAGGATAAGATTAGGAAAATAAAGATGGAGAAGGGTGACCAAATACCAAAATACTTGACCAATTTCACCCAATGTTAGGATGAGCTTGGAAGTGTTGGTGTTACAATTTCTAAAGGTGATTTGGTCAGCCTAACACTTCTAGGTCTTCTAAAGAGCTGGCACAACTACCAGGATTTGGTAAATGGGAGGGAGAAGCTACTAGAGTGGGATCATTTGTGGCCTAACATGGTGCAAGAAGAGATTCAGTGGAACACCAGAGATGGATCCTCATCCAAGCATGATGATGAGAAGAAATATGCCTTAGCTGGAAAGGAAAAGAAAGGGAAGTCATCCCATTCCAAATCATATTCCAGTCAGGGCGGTAAGAAGTAGGAATTTTTGAAGATTAAATGTTTTCACTCTCACAAGATGGGACACTATGGAATTAAGTTTCAACACAAGAAGGCCAACAAGATTCCCTCAGGAGGAGCGGAAGGTGAAGCTCTTGATTCACAATTTGAGTTGGATTTCACCCTCATCACTTGCATGGTGACATTAGTGATGGTTATTGTGTTGTATCTAGATAGTGAAGCCTCATTCCATATGTCCGACAACAAATAATTATTTAGTGACCTGGAGGAGAAGGACCTCCATATGTATATTGAAATGGGAGATTATGGAAGGTATTGTGTGGCCAACATAGGTATTGTTACCTTTTAGAGGGAGTCTGGTTCTCCTCTCACATTAAAGTATGTCATGTATGTTCTATGTTTGAAGAAGAATTTGGTTTTAGTTGCTATGTTGGAGGACCGTGGATACAATTTGTATTTATCAAAGGAAAGGATTTCCTTTGTCACATAGCCTTAGAACAGGTGAAGTGGATCGGGGTTTGGGTGAAGAACCTCTACAAATTAGATGTAGAAGACTGTGCTTCTTTGAGCACAAAAGCATAGAAGGCATAGAGCCGAGAAATCAGTGAATTGTGGGATAGAAGATTGGGTCACTTGTACCACTGAGCTTTGCAGATCATGCAACAAATTTCTACAGGACTTCCCAAGGGCGCACTAGAGTAGAGATATACATGAAACGGGTGTACATTTTGGAAGTACACCAAAGCCACCTTTCATGATAAGGACACGCGAGTGCAAGAAATCCTTGAAAGAGTTCACATGTATGTGTATGGACCATTCTCGACACCCTCCACTGACAAACATATGTATTTATAAGGAGAGATTCAGCGTAAATCACATAAGAAAGATTTTTGCCGACGCGTTTCGAACCAACCAATGTGGTTCATCGTCAGGACAAGTTGAAAATACAGATCCAGTTCAGCGTGTTAAATAGTCTAAGCAGAGACTCCAACGGCTAAAACAATCTAACAGCTACTTTACCACTCAAGAACTCCAGTCAAACTTCCTCTAATTAATTTAATATTAAAATACTATTATATTCAGAGCTAGGTTAACCAGGTGAATAATAAAACAAAACAAAGGTTAATTTGCTAAAAATAATTCATTTATTTAATTTAAAATATTACTCCATTATATGTAAAAATATATACATATATATGTCAATATTTATTTAAATTATTAATTCATAAATCTATCCAAATATATATGTATATTCTAATAATTTAATTATTATACCTAATTTTCTAAATACCCTATTTTTATTATTGTTATCATAATTGTAATTAATATTATTTATAATTAATTTTATAGAAAAAGGTTAAATTAGGTCAATTAAAAATTAATTTATTAATTTATTAAAATAATT
>APFE031665240.1:71408-194161 GCA_000404065.3 Pinus taeda
AAGACCAATGTGGTCTATCAAACCTCAAGAAAAGGGAGTATTTTCATTTCTTGTTTCTGTGATCAAGGAGCACAAAAAGAAGCGTTCCAAGATCATTATAGTTGGCCTAGTTTAATAAGTCAAGAAGATTGGAGGTGTGGCTAATGATAGGGAGCTGAGATAACATGTAGGCAAGAGAAGAGAAGTCTAAAATGAAGTTCTTTCTATTTTCCATGTTACGATACCAAACGTGACAAATTCTATGGTCCTATGGAGTCGTGGGAGCAGTGTCTAGTCTCACTCTGAAGCTCATGAGAGTTATTTCTAATCCTAATATGTAAAAAAGTTTTAATATACTATAATATAATAATGTAAATGATACAAAAGAGCTTTGAGGCTACTCGGATGGCCAAGACAACATAAACTTAGAGTCCTATGAAGGACACCAAGGTTTAGAAGCTAAACATGTTGTCAATCTTCATTATTCCCATCAATACAATTACATCAATTTAAGAAATGAAAGTGGAGCTGCAAAAATACGAGTTCTCTTGATAAAAAGACTAATAAAAATCAACCCCTAGAGGAAAATGTGACCGTGTACTTATACAAAATGATTAGGAATAATTTCCCATGAAAGGAGGAAGCTTTCCCCACCAAAATCCCTTGATTGGTGGATGTGGTTCCCAATACTAGAATTCTACATTAAATGGAAAGGAACACATTCCTAGACTTTCTCAATCATTGGAGCTCCACAATGTGTGCCATGGTTACATAATATCTTGTTGATTTATTATTTACTATTGATCCTCCCGTAGTAGGGAGCATGTCCCTAAATTATCTCCTCCTCCAAATCTTCATAATCTACCCAATATTGTCACAGTAATCCACAGAAATAAATAATAGTAGGCACAAATATGAAATTATCCATAAGCCTTCCTAATGAACATATTAAAGTCAAAAATACATTATAGAATGAAAAAAAATAGGTTTAATGTGTTGAAGGATGCTCACATGGGCCTTAATTTATGTCTAATTTAGTGGCCCATCATACCCCCTACTAAAAGTGTTGCTCATCGCCTCAGAAACTTAGTGACCTCATTGTGCCTCATTCATGGCCCTCATGTCATCTTTCTTGTGCATTCCTTAGTCCTTTCTCTTAAGAATTTTTGTTGTAAGTTCTATAAGGACAAGCACAAAAATGTAATTGTTCTTTTCATGATTGTTTATCAACCTTTCAAGCTAAAGCATAACTTTCCTCTTTTCAAGTGCACTTTGTTGGCTTGTAGATCTATTTCATTCATATCCTCTCCCTTCAAACCTTCATTCAATTTTCACTCATTTTTCCAAAATTGTTTCTGCATAGAAAAATCACAGTGTTTTTGAAGACCATTAGCCTTCCTTCTTCTCCTTACTCAAGATGGGTTCTTGAATATTTTTCAGTGTGGCTAGGTCTTCCACATCCTTTTCCAACCTCCTGCTACCTTTTTCCACCATTTGGACCTCTGGAACCTTGAAAATGTCTTTAGATGTGAACTAGGACATTATGTAGTAAATTTGTGTTTCTTGTAGTAAACTATAGGAAACCATGTAGAGGTTCCTGCAGTATTTTAGGACAAAAAGGAAAATTAATGGGAAAAAATTGGGAATGATGGGTGGATAATGGAAATATATGAGGGTGATGGATTGGTATCGTCTTGGTCCTTCCAGAGAATCTGAGAAAAGAAGGGGAAAGTCCAAGATTGACTTCCTTTGACTATAATTTTGACCATTTTTTTCTTTTTTTGGTGCCAACTTGTTTTTGTTGCTTGCAGATGTTGGAGAGCATCTAGATTCATCAGAGAGATACAAGGAGAAAAGTTTTTTTTTATTTTTTTCCCTTTTTTTCTTCTAGGCCTATTAGCTGCCTCAATGAGGTTTTCAACTAGTAGGTCCCCCTAGGTGTCTCAAAGAAGGTTTTCACCTAGGATATTTTTTTTTCTCTTTTTTTTTTTTTTTTTTTTCCAACCAAATGACAATCTCATGGAGGTTTTCAATCAATTAGCCAATCTCAAGAGCCTCAAACAAGCTATTCACCTCAGTTTTGTTTTCTCTTATTTTTCATTTTTTATTACTTCTCCTATCCTACACTGCTTGAAAAAACAAAATCTTTTTCAAGTGTAGGAATACTTCCGATCGAGCCACATGCATAACAATTTTACATATAAAATCATGTGTAGGTAAGAAACATATTATTTGACATGTACTTGAATGTAGGAGACCAAATTCTTTGACTTTTATGATATCAAGAATAGTTGAAGAACATAGTGTTTCTACAACTTAGTGACTCTCTCGAGCCATATTTTAATATAGTTGTGATGTCGTTTGTCCATTTTATGACTTGGATCATCTTGGATGTCTTCTTCTACCATGGAATTCAAATCTTCTTCTTTTTGTTGATTATTCTCTTGAACACACATAGGATATGATGATAAACATGAGGGTACTTTCAAGTACAGCCCATGGTTCTTTGGTATTCTCATTTGAATCTTCTCTTTCTGCATATTGCCCTTCAATGATATCAAAACAATATTTTTTTTATTATAATATTCCTCAGCTAAGATGAATATCATTTAGATCAAGAGGAGATGTTTGGAAGTGTTGTACCTCAAAATTGTAAGTGGGTTGAGCTACTTCATTGCATGGGTTTGCAAATGGTGGTACCGATAGTTGAGTGGGAGTGGATATTTGAGATGGATGTGGTTGGGGTTGTGGTTGTGGTTGTCGTGAATGGTAGGGATAACATGGAGTTGAATATGGAGGATATTGAAGAAAATATTGAGGATATTGTGGATGGATCCCATAAATTCCTTACCAACCTTATTGCCAAGATTGGTTATTGAGTTGAGATGGCCAACGTTTCCAAGGAAAAAGTGTGTTCCAATGATTTTGAGATGGATATGCATAAACTTGAAATTGTGAATTAGGCTCTTGCCTCATATCATGTTGAATTTCCATAGTCCTCTTCGAGCTATATAACATAACTGTATGCGAAATTTACTTACTCGATTGTCCTCTCGGTAAGATTCCTTCAACTTGGGTAATGAGGGGTAATATTTAACGTCACGTGATTTTGCATGGAAAGCAAAAATATCATCATCATCTTTTTTCTCATTTTGTATTCTTAACATTTCTACTTGTTCACTTAGATTGCTAAGAATTTATGTTTTAAAGTTATTAAGCAAATTTCCAAGTTTAGCTTGATTTACCAATCTTGATGTTGATTGAATTACTCTTGCCCTTCCTCTTTATATGTGTTTGCATGTTTCAAAAATTTATTCAAATGATAACTGGTATACATCACCACTACTGATGAGATCAAGGAGATCAATCCATTCATCCCTAATTGTTCTAAGTAAGAGGGCTTTTAGTGTGTCTGATCTTAAATGATGTAATTTTTCCCTCTTAACATTATACATGAACCTCTCTACTAGATCCTATAGAATATCATCTTCCTTTTTATTCATTCTAAAGATTTATTCTTTAATATCATGATCTTTATCTATTTTTAGAAATATATTTTTCATCTCACTCCATGATCTTATTGAATTAGCCCCTAAAATCATCAACCATTTAAGATCTCTATCCTTCAATGTTGTTGGAAACAATCTCAGTTTTCAAGTGTTTAATAAGTAACCATAAGTTCTACAAATAATTTCAGATTCAAAGAGAATTTTTTTTGAATCCTTTGACCTTAGACCATGAAAGCTTGGAAGAAAACATAGAGGGATATTCTTCATATGCACATTGATATCAATATCTTGAATGGGAAATCAAGATGTTCTTCCTCATTGTCATCATCTTCATCCATTTAGTCTACATTCTTTTCCATATCTTCTTGCTACTTGCAAACACGGATGGTAATGTAGCTCTTACTGCACCGCATGATTAAATGTGGTGGCTAGGTTAGTGTTGGAGAATTTTTTTGTTTTTATGATGGAATGAAAACATTAATCCAATGCACTTTTTAGTTTTTGAAATGAAATATGGCTAATGCAAATATTTTTGCTTTTGAAAAAAAGTAAAAATAAATGAATCAACTAGGGAAGAAAACAATGCATACTTTGAAACCTCTCCAACAATGGCACCAAAAAGTGATGAGCCTCAGTATTGCAACAAGAATGATATAACTCCCAAGGCTACCAACTTTAATTATCAACCTGGGTTTTATAAAAACTTAAGAGTTATCGGCACTATATGTGCAACATAAAATTGGTCATTCCCTTTCTTTCATGACGTAAAGGAGTGCATGTACTGAAATCAAATCCTAAACTAATTGTAGAAAATGAAATGCTTGAAATTGAGAACTTTAACCTATTACAAGAAAGAATGTAAAAGGAAAGAAACATATTCGAATTTCATAAATTAAAGATGATGAACTAAATTTCAACCATTACATTCCAAAGAGTTTAGATTCATTAATAGAGTTTATTAGATTTGGCAATCAAGGAAATCATCAATGTATTATCTAATTCATAAATTTGTCCATTAACCAAAATCATTGAAATGTTTTGCATGGGTAAAGAGGAAAGTATTAAGGAGTCATCATTGTTCCCTAATAATTTATTTAGAGCCTATGGGTCTTGATTCAAAGCTAAGGGACAATAAACAATCTTCTTAAGTGAATCTGGGAAACTTTATACATGTTGGAAGGCTCCTACAAGATTTCTTGTAATTTACTATAGGAAACAACAAATTTGCTATAGTGAGTTATAAGCCACTAAATGACCAACCAAATAAAATCCAAATTGGATGGGACATTTTTTTTTAATGATTAGGATTTCTTAGGTCTCCATTCCAAGTGGAATCACTCAAAAATACATTGGTTAACCCATGCTAGAAGAAAACAGAACATTACTAGTCTAAAATCTAGGAATTTGAAAACTAATAAGCTAGTAAATCTATCATATGCCTAACCTAATCAAGTGAAAATGTAATGGGGTCATTTTTGTTATTATCTAGAATTTTTCTATATATAATTCAAGTGGAATCAACTCCATTGAATTTCATTATAATGCTCTAAAAAATAGCCGAAGTTTACTCTTATTTTCCACAACGGATTTCCAGACATTTAGATTTGGGAATAAGAAAACTAACCCAAGTAGCTCGAAGATTACTATGACCTTCCAAATGTGTTCCAATGATGAAATTATGCTTTCAATATTTAAAAATAACTTACTTCAACCATTTAATCCAATCCTACAACAAGAAATCATTAATACTAAATGCATAAATAGGAAAAACAAGAACAAGAGATGAATGTGAATAAGAAGTGAAAAGAAGGAAAGTAAATGATACAAAAGGGCTTTGAGGCTCCTAAGATGGCCAAGCCCAAGGAAAATAATATTCCTATGAAGGATACCAAGGTTTAGAAGTTGAACATGACACCAATCTTCATTGTTTCCATCAATACAATTACATCCCTATAAGAAATGAAAGTGGAGCTGCAAAAATACAAGTTCTCTCCACAAGAAGGCTAATAAAAATCAAACCCTAGAGACAAATTCGACTTGGAACTTATACAAAATTATTAAGGATCATTCCCCATGAAAGGAGGAGGCTTTGCCCACAAAACTCCCTTGACTAGTGGATCTCGTTCACAATACTAGGAATCAACATTAAATGGCACAGAACACATTCCTGGATTTTCTCAATCATTGGAGCTCCACAATTTGTGCCATAATTATAGAATATATTATTCGTTTATTATGTAATATTGGTCCTCCTATAGTACTTAGAAAGTCCCTAAATTATCTCCTCCTCCAAATCTTAGTAATGTGCCCAATATTCTCAAAACATTCCACAAAAATAAATAATATTAGTAACACATATGCAACTATCCATAAACCTTCCTAATTAACATATTAAAGGTAAAAATTAATTATATAATGAAAAAATATAAGTTTAATGTGTTGAACAATTGGTCAAATGGGCCTTACTTTATGTCTAATTTAGAGGCATGAGCCTTAATTTATGTTTAATTTATAGGGCCATCACTAGTGCACCCTCAAGAGCATCTATCTATTTTGAAATGAGTTCATCATACAAGTTTGAATTCATTCTGAACACAATAATGGCCTAGTAACCAACATCTTGTTAGGTGCAATAACTATGTGTTGTTGATTGGCTTACGACTAGCATTCCTCATTATGTAAAAGGACTCTCAACCTGCCATCGATTTGTTTTGTATGAGATGAAAAACCATTGATGTTGATATAAAGCCTTTTCATTCCAGCAATTTCCTCACCATAATTGGGATTCAGATTTGCACTAACAATAATCTCCAAATTACCAACTTCTATCATTTTTATATTCAAACCCAAAGTTACAACAACATCAAATATGATTGGAGGAATATTAACCATCTCGATACCATTCCAGTTATCAATCTTGCCTGGAACAAGTTTTATCCTTGACAACAAGGAAACTACATCGAGAGTTTGAGGTTCTCTCTCTCATGTACTTAATTTTCATAATTTTCCCTGAAAAATACCCTCAGTTGTACAAGGAGCACATGAAAGAGAATAAATATCCATTCTCCAACAATCTGCTACAACAAATAATGTACTGTAGCCACCCAACTTTGATTAGTAGCAAGTGTAGATGGTACATGATTATCGAATGAGAATAGAAATAAGTCCAAACAAGATGAAATCCATAAAATTTGTGGAAACCTATTTCTCAACTGACTTAACAAACCGATAGATATGTCATGAATAGTTTTGGTTTTAGTGAACTCTCAATCTCTTCCATGAAGAAAAATTTTAGAATACAAATCTAATTCCAGCATAGATGAGTCAATTACAAGGCATTTTTGCAAACAAGCATTGAAAGAACCTAGGAAATCTCTGAAACCACTCCAAACTTCTAGAAAATTGCCATGTTGAAGTCAATATGGGTTCTTCTTCACAAAATTTAGATGGAAAAATTCTGAAATTCATCTTAGTTTTCCAAAAATTGAGCCCAAAATTCATGGTTTGGAGATTCTTGCATTTTTTGTGTATGTGATTTCTCCTCTTGGTATTGCCAGCCATGCTTGCCTCCCAATTTCTTTATATATGTTGAATTCCCTTGATAGTAGATGAAAATTTATCATTGAATCCCCTGAAAACATCAGCTTCCTAATCATCCATAATTGCAAAGATCTTTTCAACATACTCTACTTCCTCCTTATCATTGGCTAGGCTTTTATGCATGACCCCATGTTATCCTTAGGTGAGGTTTTCTCTTGTTTTCTCCTACTAGGGACATTGTATAGTCCTGAGATTTGAATCCGTGAAATTTGAGCATGAATTTTCTCTTTCCCACTATAACGAGGTAAATAGAACTCCAACAATAAAGTTCCTCAACAGCTAGTGGTTTAGGATGGTCTTTATTATGTAAATGGTTAAGGAAATAACGCAGAACTTACATATATTCCTCTTGTAACTTGGGATTCTATAACATTACATGATCGAGTAACAGGTAGATATTTTTGCATATATGAAGGGTTGTTTGTGATTCAGAGACACAAATATAATAACTTGATGGATTATACTGTTATATAGCCATCCAATCATGAAACCTATCAAGGAAATATGTTTCCACTTATTTACCAATGCTTGGGGCGTTACAGTGAAGATTTGCAAGTATGTTTTCCAATGGTGTTGTCCTTTGTTGAGCATGAGCAACAAGAGGCATGCAATTCCTTTTTAGTGCACAACCATCATTTATCTCATCCGATTAGCTATATAAATCTGTTGAGGCTGAGACAACACATTGCAAGTACTAGAGCCTTAACTCAACACCATTTGAAGATACAGGAATAACTAAAATATGCAAGGTCATTTGCCAAGCTACCTTTTCCATATCAACCTCTATGAAAGAGACTTTCTGAGTAATCAAGCACAATGTCACATTATGAGAATCTTCCAACAATTTCTTTATTTCTTGTGAATTGTAGCCATCACTGCAGCATAAAGGTCAAGTATATTATTACAATGTTGCATTAAATCTTCCATACTAACTTGCACCTTATTGGTCATGGTCCAAATCGAGGAGGAAAAAATAAGTTACAACATTGGGCTGAGTTGGGGACAGTACCTTGATAGAAAAGTGCTGAGAACTTGTAGATTAATGACCTTAATTGGGCATGGAGTCACATGAAAACAAATGTTGATCCCAATCCAAAATCTCTAAAAATTTCAAACTCCCTAAAACCTTTGTCTTTGAGGATATTTATTCTTGAACTGAAAATTATAAACTAGGAATATTCCAGCTTCAAAGTAAAATTCTCACTAGTTGTGCTTATTTATGTAAAGGTCTCTAATTATGTACAAGACATAACTTTTTCAAGTGAAATCCACCTCGAGTGGCAAGAGGCCAACATTTGAGTACTAGACCACATTTGAGTACTAGACCTTGTGCCTCCATACTGCTGGAATTCAAAAACTAAAATTGGTATGCACCATAAAATATTTTTAGGAAAAATGTTTAGCACATGCCCCAAAAATGATAGTTGTCGCCAAGCAAAGAAAATGACAAATAGACAGCTACTAGATCTTCAAAGAAATTTTTTATTTGCAATAAAACTTGATTATTGTTTTCTGCTAAAAACTTTCTAGGCTAAAAATAAAAATTGAAAGTTTGTGCCCCATGATGTGTATGTTTTTCATGCGATGCCAACTCTTTACAAAAATCCTTGTCCTCATGTAATATAGCTTGAGAATCGACATTGGGTTCTCCTTTATTCAAAAAGTTACTAAAATCATATTTATTATAATTATCTATTAAGCCTTCAAAGTGTTGTTTAGTTTCTGCAACAAGTTGCAGATCTAAATTCTTAGAATGTTTTCATTCTAGTTTCTTAATAATATGGGAATCCCTTACCACATTTTGAAATCCCATCCTTATTGTAAATGCATATTTTCCTGCAAAGACTTTCCATTATTTTCTTGGAGGAAATTTTTGTTTTCAATAGCATATTTTCTTTGAATATGATAATAAAATTTTCCACAAGCCCATAAATTATCTTTAATTTCCTATGAATAAAGAAACAACAACTCCAGAGTGCAAGGATTTCTCTCCTTGAAATAAAAAGTGAATTTAATAGGATAAGCCTTTGAATAATACACTATGGAAGGAGCTTCTAGGGGTCGAATTACTTTTAGCATACTGAAATAAATATTTTTAAACCTCCTATTAAACTGAGTGACTGATTCATTACTCTACCTCAAGATAGTATATAATTCCATAAGGTTTTCTTAAAATGAATTGTGCTTGCCCCTATATCTAAGAAATATATGCTGAAAACTTTGCCACGAATTAATTGAACTTTCTAAATTTTGAAACCACTATTGTCATTCTCGCTTTAAGGGATGACAAAAAAACCTCTAAGCCACATCTTGATAAATAATTTGAAATTTATCTATAAAGTACTCAAATATTAAGACATATTTTTCAGTCGTAACATCGTAATTCTCTCAAGAGAAACTTGGAAGAAATTTGAAGTTTTTTTAAGGATACTTATGAAGAACTATAGCCAACTACAAGGGTTTGAATATTTCCATGGATTTGACCTAAACAATAGTGAGTTGTTTATGAGGCAGAGTCTTATCTCCTAACTATAATGAATCATCACCTTTATGCCAAGACTACGGCTGATTATCTTCAGGAATTGTAATGCAACAATCCTCTCTTCTCTCACTTTTAGGTGATAAAGTTGTGTCTAGGTCAATAACACAAGAAGAAGAAAGGTCTTCTTTTCCCAATAAAGAATTTTCTTTTTGAGGTTTACAATATTTTGAGGATATAAAGCAGGAAACAATATTTTTAATGTGAAGGGGAAATATACCACAGAGCTAATAATACAAAATAAGATTTCCTTTAAAAACCTAAAAGTATGATAATTGAACTTTTCATGATGCTTGCAAAATCTTAATTCAAAGAAGCCTTCATCAGTGGAGTCACTAGGTGAATAATGAACTGCCAATTTGGATATCTAAATCTTGCTCAAAACCAATAAATAATTTTTTAATACCCGAAAAATAGCTTCTTATCTCCATTAGTAGTCAACTACGCCAAAAAATGTTGTACCCAAAGAGACAGTTACTGGATGTGGGGGAACCAGAGATATTTTGAGATTGGATAAAATGATAATTTGAAATCAAGGGAAGGAAGGACAAGCCATGGCGGTTTGCAAGAAAAAGTTTTAAATATGACACCTAGCCTTCTAAAATAAAATGGCCAAAGACTATGAGAGCTGCAAGGTGGATATTTAAAGAAGAAAATGAAGGAGACAAAATTTTCACATAGGGAATTAAGGATCTATGCTTCAAGTCTATATAAATAATGATGGATGAAGAAGAAAATGTATGAATGAGATTGCCATATGTGGAGCCCTTCATTAAGAGCATCTTCATGATTACAACATAATTTTAAGGAGTAAAACAAAGTAAATTCATTTGAAACTAAAATAAAGCACCTACTTCATCTTATGATGTCCAAGAGAGGAAAAACATATATGAATGATGGAACATATGAGAAAAACAATCACTACAACACCAATGTTGGAAACAAACTGCATTTTCATGTTTAGATTGCAGAATGAATTTTTTCTACATTGCTAGTCATGATTGACTATGCCCTTCCAAACCCTTATCAAAAATAATTCTCACACTTTCATTTTTTCCATTACTCTAACTATAGTGTAATTAGTTATAAAACTAACTCATAAAAATTTACGTAATTGTCTATTCTCAATCACAATAAGTCTTGTTGTTAAATACATGAGAGCTTGTTTTGTAATGCTTTTATAAATTAATATTATATATAAAATATATATACAATATTAATTTTATATCTCTCATATATCATCATTATAAGAAAACCCTCCATTTAACATGATTTCATACATTACAATCTGAAAATATATATGATTTTTAAACCATTTAGAATTTAGATTTGGAGTGTAATAAAATATGTGTGAATCCCATCAAACCACAGTCAGATAGTATGATTGTACTGAGGTCGAAGGATGAAGTACTAGATAATGGTTTGGAAACCCACTTTCCACTCCCAAGGACCACCCCTGGTAGTTTCTGAAAAGGAAAGGAATGCTGCTGTAATGAATTACAACCATTGATCTATTTGATAAGTGGCTTGAGGAAACTACTTATGGGACCACGCTTTAACTTAAACTTCGAGTACTTTGTCCTCCTGTGACTCTATTGGATCTTGGCATGAATGATCTGAACCATTAACTATTTACATGTGTAAAAATTATAAATATGCATTTACTCCCAATGGCATTGGATACATGGCAGTATCTCAAGCTTTTGAATTATACGGGATGGGAAACATTGCATCTAAACGATTGAACTCCTATACACTCAATTCATCTTTCCTATTATTGCAATAGAGTGTCTAGCATCTGGAAAAATTTGAATGACCCATGCACCCTCGAGAGCATCTATTTTCTTTGAAATGAGTTCATCATTCAATTTTGAATTCATTTTGCACAGAATCATGGCTTAGTAACCTATATCTCATTAGCTGCAATAAATATGTATTGCTGATTTGTTCTTGACTAGAATTCCTCATTATGTAAAAGGAATCTGAACATGCCATCAATTTGTATTTCTGATTCGTTTCTGACTACAATTCCTCACTATGTAAAAAGACTCTGAACATGCCATCAATTTTTTGTCTGAGAGGAAAAACCATTGATGCTAATATAAATCATTTTCATACCATCAATTCCTTCAGCATAATTGGGCTTCACATTTTCACTGACAATTTCAGTATACATAATCTCCAAATTACCAGGTTCTACCATTTTGATGTTAGAACCCAAAGTTACAGCAACATCAAATATGATTGCAGGAATATTAACCGTTTAGGTACCATTGCAATTGTCTGTCTTGCCTGGAACAAATTTTATCCCCGACAACAAATAAACTACATTGATTGTTTGAGGTGTTCTCTGTCATTAATTTAATTTACAGAATTGTCCCTGTAAAAGACCCTGAGTTGTACAAGGAGCATATGAAAGAGAATAAAAATCCATTCTACAACAATCCGCTACAACAAAGAATGTATTGTAGCCAACCAACTTGGATCAGTAGAAAGTGTAGATGGTACATGATTATCGACTGAGAATAGCAATAAGTCCAAACAAAATGAATCCCACAAAATTTGTGGGAACCTATTTATCAACCGACTTGAAAAAATGGTAGATATGTCACAAATATTTTTCCTTTTAATGAAATTTGAATCTCTTCCATGAAGGAAAATTTTAAAGTACAAATCGCAGCATAGATGAGTCATTTGCAGGGCATTTTTTCATAAACTAGCATTGAAAGAACTTGCAAAATATTTGAAACCACCTATGACTTCTGGAAAATTCCCACGTTGAGGTAAATATGGGTCCTTCTACACTAAACCTTGATCTCAAAAATTTTGAATTTTGTCTTCGTTTGCCCAAAATTGAGCCCGAAATTCATGGTATGGAGATCCTCTTTTTTCTGTGTATGTGATTTAAGCTCCTAGTATCACCAGCCATGCTTTCATGCTTTCCTCCCAATTTCTTTTGTATGCTGAATTTCCTTGATAGTAGATGAAAATTTATCATTGAATCCCCTGAAAACATCACCTTCATGGGCATCCATGATTGCTGGCACCTTTTCAACATACTCTACTTCCTCGTTTTCATTGGCTAGGCTTTTATGCATGAACCCATATTATCCTTAGGTGAAGTTGTGTCTTGTTTTCTCCTACCAGGGACGCTGTATAGTCCTGAGATTTGAATCCCTGAAATTTCAGCATGAATTTTTTCTTTCCACTAAAAAGGGGTAAATATAACTCCAACAATAAAGTTCCTCAACAAATAGTGGTTTAGGATGGTCTTTATTATGTAACTTGGGATTCTGTAACATTACATGACCCAATAACATGTAGAGAATTTTGCATATATGAAGGGTTGTTTGTGTTTGAGAGCCACAAATATAATCACTTGGTGTATTAAACTATGATATAGCCAACCAATCAAGAAAGTTACCAAGGAAATCTGTTTCCACTTCTTTACCAATGCTTGGGGCTTTACACTGCAAAGTTACAAGTATGTTCACCAATGATGTTTTCCTTTCTTGAGCATGAGCAACAACATGCATTCAAATCATTTTTAGCAGACAACCATCATTTATCACTTCCAATGAGGCATATAAATCTACTGAGGTTGAGACAACGTAACTCAACACTATTTGAAGATACAAGAACAACTAAAAGATGAAAAGGCCATATGAACCTTTATCAAAGAGCCTTTCCGAGTAATCAAGCATAATGTTAGATTATGAGAATCTTCCAGCAATTTCTTTTTTTCTTGTGAACTGTAGCCCTGCAACTCTTCTACTGCAACATAAAGATCAATTATATTATCAGAATGTTGCAATGAATCTTCTATACTAACTTGCACCTTATTGTTCATGGTCTAAATCAAAGAGGCAAAAATAAGCTATAATAGGATCCTTGCATTGCAAATTTGTTCACTCATCCCACCATAAATATCCTTGGGTGATGATGAGTGTACAAGCTATCAAACGATCAAGTTCCTCTCCATTCACCATGCCCCAACTCGTTTATCCATTCATAGTGCTGAAATCCTTTTTAAATTCCTGGGATGACCATTGTGCTTGTGAAATTTTCACTAGTAGCAAGAAGTTGGTCCATCATCTCTAGCTCACAGCGAACTTAGCTCCATTCATGAGATTGTTCAAAGGGATTTTTCTTTGTTGATTTCAAACTACGGATTTGGCATTTCAACAAGATCATCTGATCATTCTTCTATCTTGGATGACTGTCATTCAACTTATAGTTTTCCCAACAACACATCCATGAAAGTTTCTCCATGTTCTCTGATATTCATTTTTTAGCATCTTTCTCCTCAGATTTCTATCAAGTAGGTGATGCACTTCAGCATGAGCTCATGATTATGGTAGGTCCTCACTGTCTTAGCATGACTGATGAGAATGATGAAGTTTTTTTTCCTTATAAGATTCCCATCATGATCACCTCTCTCAAACAGAAAACTCACCCTTTCATAAATCACGAGGATTTCGAGACAACCATTATGAATTCCACGACCCAATCGTTGAATGGCTAGAAAATCTTACTTGGAAAGCCATGTTGTAGGTAACAAGCTTCAATCATTCCTTGTGCTTGCTAATAAGCTCCATGCACATAAGGACACACTCACAAGAAGATTCTGAGTTTTTTTTAGAAACAATATCCGCCAAAGAGGTAATAATGTGTATTGGGTGGTGGTGACACATATTTCTTCCCACAAGCAAGACCTTCCTTTCCGTGTGCAAGTTTTTCAAGCTTTTGTATTTTCCATTGCATGCTAGTTTTTACCTTCTTTAATTTTTTGTATCTTTGTGGATGCAGGTGGAGACCGACTATGGTGGCTTCACTCGAAATTTAATTTCACATGACCCCGACCATTTAGATGGTAGGATAGGAGTAGGATTAGTTACATCTTAGTTTTCTTTTCCTTACACTCATTTTGCACTCATAATCCATCATGGTTTACTTATTGTGGTTTTACATCTTGTTTTCTTTGACCATTTTGCTTTCTTGTCCTCTAGTTGTTGTTGTATAATCCTTTCCTCTCATCTTGTTTTTCTCTTTCATGTTGAGGTTTTCATTTGTTTGTGCTCCATAAATAATTGCTGCCCAGCACTATGTTCTCACTTCTCAATGTGTATGTGGCTGAAATTCAAAAAGTCTCGTGACACTGCATTGCTTGATGAGTCCTATGTCTCTCTTCTTTGTGCTTGGTTGTAACTTCTCATAGATCAAGTCTTGTCGGAACATACGATCCATGTGAAAGGAAAGTGTTGGTCAAACCATGGAACCATGTCAAGTCTTGGAAACCTCATGCCTATACCCAGTTTTGTGTTGTATGTGTTCAAGGTTATCCAAGTGGTAGAATTGGAGAAGGGGAAAATATAAATGAGAAAAATTGAATTAGAGGGCTCACATACTTATCATAAGAAACAACCTCTTATGCTCTCAATAATTCAGGATCCCTCTTCCACTGCAAAAGTAAATAAGTGTGTATGCACAGTCCTCTTTCAAAAATAACAAAGGAAAAATAATAGAAAGGCTTCCTGCACATAGTGGTGAAGAAAGAAACTCCACTAGGGTACTCTCGAGTCTTGTTAGCAATTTATTAATGTTTGTGTTCATTTTTTACTCCTTTGAGGTACTATCCAAGCCTGTCGGCACCAGAGAAATATGAGAGATGAAAAAATTATACTCTGAAAATCTTAAGTTCGCGAGCCAAATCACCCTTCTTAGAAACACTGTGATTTTGTGCTGTGTTCAACTAAGTCATTATAAGGCAAACCAAGTTCATCCCGAGGGTAAGTGGGGAAGCCAAAGTGTTTTGCACAATGAATCAATACTTCCCAAAAGGCCAAGGCCTTGCACTAAAAATGAACAAAAGCAGAGAAGCTGTATTCAACGAGTGTGTCACCAAGTGTTGTAGCAGTTGTCACACCCTCCAAAATTTTGTCTTGCATCCAAATTTTGGAGCCTTCCTTGTTCTTTCCTTTGATGTTTACAAACACTCAAGCTCACACTATGAGCTCTTGTGAAATATTTTCACCTTTTTGCTTATTTGACCAGTGATCGTCTTTTAGCATGTTGATTTCTTTGCATTCTTGTGATATTATTTTTTTGAGTTTGAAGGTTTATCTTTGTGTGTTTGGATTTTCTTCACTATGTGAACACCCGTCGCACTCACACACAAAGTTGTAAGCACTGTCGCACAAGTGTCGTCACAGTCATCCGAAGGTCTATCACAAGTGTATGAGTTGTTGCTCTCAACACTAAGACAATCTCATCATGGGAATGTTTTGCCTTGTTGTCATGTGGGTCTATGTTGTTTCGTCGTCAAGTATGTTAAGTGTGTGATCACAATTTCAATCTGCACAAGTTTTCTTGCGTTTGACACTTAACCATCTTCCTGAAAATCTGCCCGAATAGACAACCCTCTTCCACTAGACCTCCATTGAGCTACACTGTGTACTCTCAGCCCTCATTGACTCTACTATACTACCCAAAACTGTGCAGTGCTTGAGGTTGTCTTCGTGGACAACTCCACTGCGTAATCCGAGAAGTTAACAGGGTGTCTGCCACCCAGCATTTTGCAGAAACTGGCTCCTTATAAAACTGAACTGCTCATTTCTTAATTATAGTTATCAACCCTCCTTCTTTCCTGTCATAATCCTACACTGCACAGAGACCCAAGTATGCACTTGTCCCCAAATCTGCATATACATACTCAACTTCTCATATACTTCTTTTCTCTACAATGTTCTTAGAAATCACACAGAACTGCCTAGCTGACCCTTGTTGCCTTGCTCTTCACTTCCTAATTGTAGAGACATGTTTAGCCGCTCCCCTACTACCATCCCTAAAATATTACTAGATATTGTGTAGCCATTCCTAGCAGGTCCCTCTGTAGCACTGCTTTGTCTTCCCTTTGGAAATTACACACTGATGACCAATAGTCCCTCTATAGCCCTGCTTTGTCCTCCCTGTGGAAACTACACAAATATTCCTAGGAATCCCTCTGCAGCCCCAATTTGTCTTGCCTCTGAAAACTATGTAGAAGTTTCTGCCCTCAGGGTCCCGCATTGTAGTTGACACTAGTGACTCTCACTTGTAATTCTGCCTCCCAGTGATCACTGCACAATTTTTCCCGATAATGCAGGTTGTCTTCTCGGAATGCCTCATTCCACCATGAGCTGCTTTATGAGCTATCTTAAAGAGTTTTCCTCCCTTCCTTTCACCCGGTACACGAGAATAATGCACCATAGTAGACTAGGATATTTTGGATTTGATGTCATCCCATCATGAGTGAATTGGAGGAACATGTACACTAGTAGATCACAGTGAGACGATGAATGTTTTGAAGAAGGAATGCAGATGCTAGAAGACTTGCTTGTAGCTAGACGAATGTACCAAGCATATGAAGGAACAAGCAAAAGGAACACATGCATTGAACCATCAAGAAATACCAATACCATCGAAGACCGCATAACACTATGCCATGTGGAGGAGAAGAAAAATCACACCAAGAGTATGTCCATCACTAAACAATGGGGCAACTTGACATCGACACCATAGTCAGCCCATACATGTCCACAGTGTCATGTCAAGTTGTGTCATGAGTTGTCTCGGCCACATCACCATTATGGGCCATATCCATTGTAACTGAATGTAATGTAAAGTGAAGTCCATTGGATGCACATAGAATTCAAAGAGCCATATCAGTTGAAACATCATAGGAATTTGAACATTAATGAGAGTAGTCCAAGAGTCACCAGGGTCAAGCATCACCCTTTTCTATATATACCCTTCCCATTGTATGAGCAAAAAGTTTTCACCTTGGCTTCTACCACATAGCCTTCAGATTATGTAGTCTATTCCCTGAGGAGCAAGGTGTGGCTCCAATGTCCTACTACTAGGATTAGTGATGTATGGTGTGCAAATGTGTCTTGACACTTTTTCTTAATTCAGAAGTTTGTTCAAGCCAACACCACATGTTTTGTAAATATTTGTAAGACTACTCTTTAAACATTTTTAATGCATGTTTTCTTCACCTGTATTATTTCTTAACCTGTGGATCTGATGTGTTTCTTATCACTATTGTCGTGTCCATGTGGACTACTCTAGAGGACATTAGACAGACCATTCTTCTTTTTCTTAGTTATAACGACTGTCATCTCTGTGTGGAATACTCTAGTGGATGGTGTACATGTTTTCCCTTGCACTTTGGTTTTAATGACTGTTGCATATGCTATGGATTACTCCACTGGATCACGGTCACAGTTTTGTTGTTTCACATGTTTCTCTCCCTAAGTGTTACTACTTCCTCTCATCTAGAGGCTCACTTTTACCCTCTCCTTTACAGTAAAAGAACCGAGACACAAGTTACATTACTCACTCACCAGACATAATCACATCTCTTTTTGAAGATACAAGCATAACACTCTCACATGTTGAACAAAAATAGCTAAGGAAAACCCATCTGAAAATGGAAACCAAGCCATCATATTGGATGGGGACTCCTACACCAAACGGTGTGAGGTCTAGTTGGGACTTCACATCGGGGAGATCCCCTTTGCTGGCGGGTCCCACACTATCAACAAAATGCATAATCAACCACACACTCATAACGACACACTTGACAATAACACCATTACCTTTCCATGGAAAAATCACTACAACCATGACTCATACCATACAAATGCAACAAACACATGGTCCTACAACAAAAGGGACACACATGCAAATGACATGAATGCATGACCAAAACAAAATTCATCTATTCTGAGGGGTGAACCATGCTCTGATACCACTCTGTAACACCCTCCTCCCACATCTACTCAAGTAACCGATCAACGAGGGTAAACATGTGATGAGAGGCTACTACGATTTGACTCAACCTCCAAGGTGACCCTAAAGAAATGGAATTGACAGAAACACATCATAGAATCTTTCCACATCAACTGAAACACCCCTAAGAATCATCCCAATATTTGTGGTAACTATACCCTATGCCCCACTTAGGTTTTATACCACTTGACCTCTCGATGGTCCCATGCTATGGGCCTCACAGTGTCCAAGAGGCTCTAGATGCTCTCATCATAAGGCCTTCCAACATTCAGGGACTATTTTTCTTAGTGTTGTGCTAGCGTCCCCAAGATTTAAGCACCTTTTGAGGCCCAAAGCCTAGGGCACTGTCCAAAATTGAATGACGCCTCCAGAATTGAAAGATAACAAGGAAACAATTATGCAAATGCAAATACTTGAACAAGCCCTTGACTAGATTCCTACTAGTCATGATAGACATTTTTTCAAACATATGACAAATATGTAATCTACAGGTGTAAACAAATCTAAGCACAGGGGTCTCATACTCATATGATAATCTCTAAGAAGCATTGATGCCTCAACACCTTATTTTAATCCATTAGGTCATAGATACACTGTTTATTCATTTACAACTAAACACATGATTAGAGCCATACATAGCTACCATAATAAAACATATACATAAGCGACATAATAGCTACAAAAAAACCAATGAAATCACAACCATATGATCCACAAATAAACTCCTATAATACTCATAGAAATAGAAGGAAAAAAACCTTATATTGATCATCCAAAATGCAAACCCGAGATGGCACTGCCAAGTTCCACCCGACTGTAGAATGGTTGAGCCAAATATCTCTTCAACCATTCACCCCCGTGCCATATTCCAAGCATGAATGTCAGATCTCATAGAACCCAACAATCCAAAACCATTCGAGGATTCCAGAGGCCAACCAGCTCAACCCACCAAATAGTGATTCCACCTCAAGGTCATACATCACAAAACCATCATTAGATTGGTCTCCGCCAAAGCCTTCCGGGCTCCAAAGTGTTTGTTCCAAGCAAGGCTTGTAGGACTAGTAACTCAACCCACAACTTATTCGAGCCTCGAGTGTCTTTATCCAACCAACAATTCTAGGACTAGTAACTAAACCCACCAAGAGCTTCCAGAGTGTTTGTCGAGTCAAGGATTCTAGGACTAGTAACTCAACGTAGGCTATTAGAAGGCTTTCAGAGTGTTTATCTAACGAAGGCTTCCAAGAAGTAAATATCAACCCAAGCTAAAGGAAACATCAGAACCAACTAGAAAATGGACAAATAAATACACAACACCATGGCTATTTAGGAAATGGAAAGGCCACGAAGATCCATTGTCAATACATGCAATCCTCCATGCGAGTGAAATATTATGACCAATAGACCACATGCATATTCTATTCATCCTGAAACTAGTAAGGAAAGCATACATGCAGCTTGGTACCTGCAAGCAAAACCTACTCTAGTTGTTGATCCTCATGTCCTCTTGCACTTTCGTTCTATTCATTTACGTCACTCCAAAACTCCAAGTATTCCACACCATCCAAGAGTGCTTCAAGAAAACTCTAAGTGTCAAAGAGTATGAGAGAGAGAGAATAGAGACACAACTCCAAACTGAACAAAAAAAAGTCCATGTATGGATGCATGGAAGCATTTTTGTTAATAAGGTCTATATTTTCTTCATTTTCCATTATTTCCCTTCCTTTTCCTCCTCACATGCAACCTGTGACCTTTCACCTCCCTTTTCTCCTAATTTCCATTATTTTCATAAATAAATGTGCCAAAAATGTCGTTTTCCTTTCCAAAGCCTTTTCCATTTCTATTGTCAATTTCCCTAGCCATAAAGCAACCACAAGTGATTCTCTTCACTATGATTTTGCACAACATTTTGCTTGGAATAAGTCTCCCATCAACCATGGTTATTATTTTGCCTTTATTTATTACATGGAATTTTCACGAGGGATGTTAGAAATGTTGTATAAGATTCCATTCATGGAACATGTCTATTCATAATATCCTTCATTAGAATGATGTAGTGAGATAAACACTTGCATGTCACCATAAGAAAGTGTATCAACATGGAATTACAACTAAAAGTTTTTGAAATAAAAGAATAGATATACAACTTGTAATGTCAAAAAACATAAATAGGTCTCTATTGTGTATGAGCAAAACTATATGAAGTTGTAGAGTGTGGTTTCCAAATATGCATAGTTGTATCAAAAAATATTTGGAGAACTGTAGTGATTAGGGTTGTTTCACGCAAGCGTGTGATGAACGTAACAACTTATGAACAAGAATTTTGTAACAACAAAAGAGTTATAAAATGAAACATTTACATATGGAAGAAGTATAAGAATTTTGATTACAAAAAAGGAAAAAGGATGTTCTGACTATTAACAAGTTGGGTTTCAACGACCATAGTCGTCCAATGGTGCCCAAGAGGGGCTTTCACCATTACACATTTTTTTTCCTTTAATTTTTTTCTATTTTTTTCTTTATTTTACTTTGTTATTGTATTTATTTATTTATTCATTTGAATGGAGTAATGAGATAAACTAATTGGTCATCAATGCAGGAAATACTTCCCTTGCCTCAATAACTTCAAGGTATGTATCTGTGTCTACGGTGATGTTGACAAATGAATTATTAGAAGTAGGTTTATTATACAACCTTAGATGACATCCATTAACAAGAAACAATGTCTAAGACTCATCTACGATTGTCAATTTTATAGTTGCATTGTCAAAAATGACTTCTACCTCATAAGGACCTAGCCATTTGGTTGACAACTTCCATTTTAAATTTTTGAATCTGAAGTCATATAACAAAGTCAAATCACCATTTTAAACCATCTTGTCATTAATAAACCTATCATGCTGCTTGAAACATTGGTTTTGGATGATATATGTTATTGCACAATAGATAAGAACTTTTCATCTAATTCATTTAATTATTCCAATCAATGTCTTTGAGTTGTGGTTACATTTAAATCCACCTCAAAAGAAGTTTCAAGAGTCTTAATTTCAAAATCAATGGGAAAGATAGGAATGTTCTTGAATACAAACTCATCAATATAGAATGTTGTGGTATTCCTCCAAATGGTTTTACAATCCCATAATACCTCTCAAAGTCTCTCAACACAGTCTCTTTGGTGGCCTACCACAGTCTTCGTGAGAATAGATTCACAACATTATTGGTACTTTCCACTTGCTAATTCTCTTGTGGGTGGTAAGTTGTAGTGACTTGGTGAAGAATGTTGTACTTTTTGAGAAGGTCCTATATCATCGAAGAATTAAATTGTGCTCCTCCATCTATAACTATTTCATTTGGAACTCCATATCAGGAAAATATTTCAATAAAACATGTGTCACAACATGTTCAGTTTCCCTACTAGGATCTCTAGCATCCACCCACGTGGAGACATAGTTTGTGCACAACGAAATATAGGTATTCTACAGAGATGGGGGATTAATTGGTCTCACAAAATCGAAATCCCTCTCAAATGGTTCCATCACCAATTGAGGCTTATACATTAAAAATTGGATTGCAAAGTGGTTAATATACATGAACGTTTGGCAATCAATAATGTAATCCCTAAATTTATTAATAGCATGAATAATGGCACACAATTAATAGCATGAATAACGGTACAAAACTCTTTTTTCTATCACTGTGTCATTTACCATTGTAGATGTTAAGTTATTATTGATGTAATATATGGTGTACGATTTATTTTCTCATTATTTTCCAAGCATAGCTCCAAAGGTTGTATCAAAAACATGAGTGGAGATGTGAAATAATAAAGTCTAACTAAGTCCTCTTAAAAAGGGAACTTATGTTACACACCTTTGCAATTTTGCAACAATGTTGTTACACTTATCATTCCATATAAAATATTTATCCTTTGTTAACAAAGTAAATAATGGGAATGCAATTGCGGAAGAATTTGCTATAAGTCGTCTATAATAACATGTTTGTACCAAAAAACTACATGTCTCCTTTTGCATCTCACAGGTATAAATTTTCAAAATCACGTCAATGTTTGTTGTAATGACCTATATTCCTGCAATAGAGAGATAGTTACCTAAAAGAATACCTTGAGTCATCATCATATGGCACTTCTTAATGTCGAGGTAGAGGTAGGTTTATATGCAATGCTTGAGTGATTTCTCAAGGCCATGTAAGGCTTCATCATAGCCATTCTTATAGGGTGTAAATTCATCCATAAAATCATAAGGATAATCATGACCATATGAGTAAAAATTCCTAGCATTTCTCATTGAAAGGTTGTGGGTGAATTACAAATTTGAAATGATAGGACATGATAGGAAAATGTACCCTAGGAGTAGGTGAAGGTAGACTGGATTTGTTCCTTAAGATAAATTGAATTTTATTATAGCCATTAAATCGGTCTAGAAAGATAAAATTTTATTGTGAGTCATATTATCTAGGACTTAGTAAATAAACGGTAATGGAGAATGTGACTTTTGAGTGGCTTTTTTTAGCTCCATATAGTATAAATAAACTTTTTATCTTCCATTTTGATTAGGGACGGTAAAAAGTGGAAATACCTATCGGCTATGAGAAATGAGATAAATGAAATTTTCATCTACGAGATTTTGAAGTTCCTCATTGACAACACTTTTCAATGTTGTATTCATTCTAGGTTAAGGTTTCCTAATAGTGTGAGATCCTTCCTTTAAAAGGTTATGGTGTTTAAACAAAGTAAGATGGATACACTTAATTTCCTTATAGTCCCATGCAAAATATTCTTTATTCCTACTCGTCAATTGTTCTAATCACTTATTCTACTTAGGAGATAGATTAGGGTTAATTATTAAGGTCTTTCCAAGCTTTATCTCTACTAGTACACCCTTAAGGCTAGGGACCTTATGTATTTCCTCTGTAACAAGATCATGAAGAATCCCTTGCTCACTACATTTATATGTCAAAAATACTAACAATCGAGATGTTGTTAATGTAACAACAAAAGGGTGATTATTGAAGTTGTTAGTAGTATCTACCTCAATCTCATTTTTAAAATGCACAACTTTTTCTATAATGAGGAATGTGCATGTATTAGCTTCTTCCAATTCCAACCCAGACCATAAGGTGTTATCACATTCCAAACTTGGTTTGGTTGGAAGGTAAAGAAAAATATCTTTGGTAGTATTACCATCAGATATAGTCATGTACAAAGACCGTCATCTGATAAAGGCATTTGTAGTCGTTGTCCATGGATTACCCAGGATCAAAGGATGTCCATCTATGAATGTCCTAGGTTGTAACACCATAAAATCTACTTGGTATTGCCAAGAGTCTACTTAAATAATAAATATTCAAATATTCCTTCAGGTATGATCCTAGAACTATATTTTATTAATAAAATTTAGGAGTTTATCACAAGTTGGTAAGCCCAAGAAATTCAATACTTTCCCTCGTTATTACGCTAATTTTTCCTACTAGATCAAATAATGTATCTGGAAGAGTTTCTACAATAATGTGAAAAACTATTGTTGGGTTCCCAATATTTTCATATTTAGCAAGTGCCTTATCCCTTAACATCAATATTGATAGCTTTCCAATTACATGCACAATAAGGGGGTCCTCAAGTTTCCTACCTGGATTTTTGACACAATTCCTTAACTATCTTAGCAAAAGAAGGAACATATCCTATTGCTTGGAGTAAAGGAACCCAAACATAAAATTTGTTTTAATCCTTTAAGAATTCAAGGAGGAATTTTCTTGACTTCAGTTAATATTTCAAGATAAGGGAAATGAGAAGAGGTCTCATTCATGGTAGCTCTTACAAGTTTCATAGTCAGGGTTGTGTCAATTGTTAAAATGGCATTAGGGGTATTTTTGGTTATTACAGTGGTGTTAGAAATATCACCAATTATTACATTTTCATTGCTATTGTTAGTTATTTTATTAGCATTGGCACCATGAGTTTTTACAACCTGTCGCTTCTCTAGAGATCCTTGAATCGATTTTTCTTCATGTGATAAATTTTCTTCCTCACTTTCTATAATAATAATAAAAGTAATAGGGTTTATAATTCACCCTAATCATAATTCAATCTTTTTACATTCCAAAGGTGAAATATAATAAGTACAGAGAACTAACATTTATAATTACTGTACTCGCTTATTATTGGAATTAGGGTTAGGTTGTGCTAGTAGTTGAGGATGTAATTTCCAATCTCCAACAAATTTCCAATTTTTCTCATGTTGCCTCAGTATTGGCTGATTTCAAGGTGCTAGTTGAACCATCGTGTATCGTAGTCCTATTTCATGTTGGTCCTCCAGAACTCCTTTCACAAAGTTGAACAATATAATCACAAGGATCCTTTGTGACATCTCCCTTCCACAAAATATTTATCATAGCAAGGAAATCATTCCACATTGCTTTGATCAGAATTGTTTGAACTATTTCCTCATCCATTTTACAATGTTGATATATTTGCAAATTATATTGAAGTTGCTCAACATACTCTTCCAAATTTTCATTTGGTTTCTAAGTGATTTTGTAAAAATCATCCTTTTGATCTCTAGAATAAAAATAATCGTAATACCTTCTAAAATTATCTTCTTCATCCACTCCTAGGTAGTAATCCATTGTCCACCAAGTCACATAAACCATCTTAGTGTAGTTATCCTTTAATTTAGATCAGAACAATTTCAGCTTCTATTTATTGGTGGTGTAGCCATGACTTTTGCGAAGGACATCAAATTTACAAATAAATGTATCACGATATTGCATAATTGTACCTTGAAGGGTGGGAAGTGTAGAGAAAGGGATGTTATTCATTAGGGCTTGTCCCTCAGTATTTCAAATAGGGAACTCGAAGGTATTTAACGAGCTACTTGCCATTGGATTCTGCCTAAAAACTTGAGTGTTTTGTCCAATTGTTACAGATGACCCTCCCATTGGAGGAGATTCCTCTATCCTTCACGATAGGGATTACTCAAGTTGCTAATATATTATTGTTTCTTAAACCATATTTTCTTATTTATTCAATCCATTTCAACATTACATACATAGATCCAGAATGACTCAAAAAGATTTGTTCATACCTCCTCTAGGGACACTCATTTCATGCTTAAGATTACAAAAAGATTACAATGAAACACTTCTGACAAATGCAAGTTCTCATTCTGATAACATAACTGCATTTTTATTATCTTAGCCTATGTGGCTTGCTCGACTTTAGCTAGGTTGACGAGATCTACATCTACTAGGTCCAAAATCGCTTGATCTCTTCAACTTTAGAAGTTTGTTCCTTCTTTTTGAATTTGAAAACTTTGAATGTAACTACTTGATCATTTCATTTTTTCTTTCCCCTTTTCCACTGCTATTTTCTAGATAAATTAACCATTCATTTTCTTAGCTTGTGTAGCTATTTTCTATAAAAATTGTTGACAAAAATGAAGGACCGAACATATTAATAAATCATTTTTTTTTCCTTATGATATCTTAAGAGGTGGGGTGTTCCTAGCTATAACCTAGGGCCAATATTCCAAAGGAATATATGGTTTACCCATTAGAGTATCGATTTGTTTTTATATCAACTTGCATCTCACTTGCTAGGGATATTTAGGAACGTACTATTAGTTTTATCTATATGTATAAAACTAGACCAAGCTACCAAAATGACCTCTATAAGCTTTGAAAATTGTGTCTAGGAGAGGCCCATGTGAGCACGCTACCCACAACACTCGACAATGTTTTGCAAAATCTAACCCTTTGTCAAAATTTGTATTGACATTTACTCAACAAAATCCTAGCTCTAAATATTCTCAAATAACTCAATTTTTTACCCATGGATTTGTAAGAGCATGGTGTCCCTAGTTGTAACTCAGTGTGGGCAGTCCAAAGGAATAAACAGTTTTCCCATCTCATTCTTCGTTTGAATTTTATTGTGAGTTACAACCTTATTCCAACAATTATTTAAGGACATATTGTGAATTTTTTCCATTGGCATAAAAATAAAACCAAGAAGAAAAATTAAGTTTCATAAGCTCAATAATTTGTGTTTGTTTAAGGCCCATGTAAGCACACTATCAACAATTGTTAGAGCAAGTGTTTTGCAAAACCTTTGATCAAAATATCCTCAAATAAATCAATTTTGAAGCTATGGCTTTATTTGAGGGAGGGGGGAAGTCCATAGCTATAATTTGGTGCCATGATTACAATGGAAGTAATGGTTTTCCCATTTAAGTCTTAGTTTAATTTTATAGCGAGTTGTAACTCACTTCTAATAAAATTTAGGGACATATTGTTTATTTTGTATGGGGGTATAAAAACCTGACGAAGTATCAAAAACATGTCTCATAAGCTCAAGTATTTTTCTTTGATTACAACCCATGCAAGCACACTACTCATGATTTATGAGACAAACATTCTGAAAAGTCCAACCCCTTCCAAAACTTTTGCATTGATATTTAATGAAAAAACCCTATATCTAAAGATCCTCAAATAAATCAATTTTTTGAGTTATCAATTCATTAGGGGAGGGGTGCCAATAGTTGTAACTGAGTTCTAGGAGTAAAACAAAACCTACAAATTTCCCATCCGAGTTACAATTTTAATTATATGGAAAGTTGAAACTTGCTTCCAATATATATTTAGGTACATATTGTGAATATTTTCGAGGACCATAAAATGAAAGCCAAGTAGTAGAAATGAGATTTGTGAGATCAAGGATTTGTGCTTGGCTAAGGCCTATGAAAAGAAACTACCCATGATTGATCCAGTGATAATTTTCAAAAATCCAACTAATCTAAACTAGATTAATACATTATTTTTCATACATCTCGTTGCCTTTATAGTGGAAAAATTGGAGGAATTTTCTTGCAAGGCCATATTTACTTGATACTAAAACAATAGGGGTTTCTCTTAGTTTGTGAAATTTCCACTCAAGGACACTAAAGGATATTTAGGTTAGAAATCCTAATAAATAAATTTAAATAATTTAAGATAACAAGGGCCAATATAAGAAAAAATGTTCATGGAATACATGACGATGAATAAAATAAAATGATGTAGTCGTTTCTTGACAACAATTATTTGCATCTATGGTAGGGTACACTAAAACCATATAATGGTTTTCTTCCATTAAGGTTGTCTCAATTCAGACCTAATAAGATTTCAAACTTTAAAATCCTTATATTTCTTACAAAACAAAAGAACCATCACCTTAATTTTAAAATGAGGCTCATAGAAGACTATAAACAAGAAAATCTTCTTTACATTAAAAGAAATCAAATGGAACCATAAAATTATTCTTAGTAGAGGTGTGAGAGGAGTAAAACCTAAGAGTGGTTGTGCTCCCAAATTATCAAGTAATGAAACATTGAACTAATTAAATTTCTTGCGATAATTGACGACACCTTATGAAGAAAATTCCATCAACAAAGCATTATCGTAAGGCTTTGTTATGTACCTACAAAACCCACAAGAATAAACTTTTATCTGCAAGTGTTGTGGAATGTTTCTCAAAGAAATGGTCAGCCCCAAAAATTATGTAATCAAATTATGGAAAACAATACCCTCAATAAAGTACTCGTTAAAGGAACTATATTTTTCCTTTCATTTGCGGCCCAAGGAGTTTTGAATGAATCCAAATTTCTATAAAACTAAACACTATCATTTACCAAATACTAAACCATAGCCATTTTGTAACATCCCTCAATACAAAATTGTAAATATATATTTTTAACAAAATGACTTGGTAAAACTATGGGCCATGTTAAAGACCAAATATGCATGATAAATGTGTTTTGTTTTTTTTTTAAATAATCTTAACTATGGTCAGCCATAAAAGTATGGGAAAAAGTGTTAAATGAGGTTTTTCACTTACGATATAGTTAGAAGACAATTATTTCCTCCCTAGAGATAAATAATCTCATTTGGCGAAAAGTAACCCAAGAGGGGAGAGGGAAGAAAACCTAAGGAAACCTTGAAGCCTTGGTACCTAGTTGGAGGAGGTCCAAGAATATAAATAAAGTTGTAAGCTTTGAACCTCATACAAGACACTATTAAGGGTGGAAAGAGAGTAAACGATTTTGAGCTGTGTTGGACACCTAATCCTCAATGGGTTAGTGTGGAAGCCAAATAGACAAAAATAATTCTAAGAGACCTTCAGATGTGAAACTCAACGGTCATACCATGTACTATAAATTTATATCACTTGTTAATAAAAATATATTCTCATGTTTTATCTTTCAGATTATGTTGCTACCCATGTGTGTTTAACATGGTATCAGAGTAGGCGTCTTCCTACCCAGCATAATTAATTTGAGCCATTTGTTTTATGGCCTTTATGTGTAGATCATTTCTGCCATCAATTCTACATTTCATGAATATTTTCTTAGCTAAATTTTAGCTGCAACCTGTCATTTCTCGAGTGCCATTTTTGGCCTCTTTCTGCCATATTTTCTGTCTCGGCTCTGTGTGCTCTTTGGGCTCTCTGCCATATGGTATTTTTAATCATTGTCTGTGCCCTCTGCACTCCCTGGGCTGTACATAATTTTCCAACTGCATTTTCTCTTCGCTTGGTATCTTTGCTCCTAACAACTGGTGCCATCCGTGGGAATCGAAGGCATAGATTCTTCGTGCAGAGAAGAGTTGTAGAGCAGCAATTCGCCTAAGATTTTTCCAGTACTCATTGTATGGAGAAAACCCAATTGCTCTATCAAACATTAGTTGATAAGCAGATTCCTTGATGGACCTATCTCCAAAGGCCGAGTTGTTAAGAATCGCCTAGTAGATTCACAATTTTAATTTTATCTGCGATGAACATGTAAAATAAACATATATCTCCAACATTCAATTCAGCGATTACAGAGGAGAATTAGAATCTGGAAGTTCATATGTCTTCATTCTTTGTGTTTATTACATACAGTTTCTGTGCGTTGTATTGAGTGCATATTTATTGGAGTTGGGTATGTGTTGAATGTTGTGTAATCTCTTGAATTGATACATATCTCTCATACCACTCATTATCCGCTCTCCCCATTGTACTGTGTTTTACCACTGGTCTTGCATACCACAATTCTTTGCCACCGCATACTACTCCTTAAAATGGTATAACAACGCTGGGATTTACCATTATTCTCTCACATGGTATTATTTTCTTCAGAAGAATGTCAATTTGTCATGGATATTTTCTGCCAATTTTATAACCTCCCTCACTCCTCTGACATAGCCGTACTACGCTGCTCTGCTGCGTTGCTTGAATTGTGCTAAGATTGTGAATTTGGACCGTTGGGCTTCCATATACGCTGCAGGCCTTTGCCCTCTCTATGTTTTTGGCCTCAATATCCCCTCATCGTTGGAGAGATCTATACACCATTGTTGACCAATTCTCAACCCATTTCATTAATTGCACTCACTGTTCATCGATCAAAATGCTCGGACACCCGATGCATTTGGTTAGTTAAATAAAGCATAGAATCCTGGTGAATGAATGAAGGGAATGTGGAGCAGATAGAGGCGACGTGGAGTGAGCTTTAAGTATGTTTGTAGTTAGTTGATATTATTCAAATTGAAGAGATTCATGGTTCATGTAAAAACTGTTTTGGTAATCTAATCCTCTTCTGAAAGAGGAGGATTTCATGATGCAGTTTTGAACTCCAAGGAAGTTCCATTTCTTATATATTCTATTGGCTGCCATATATATTCTATTGCCTCATGAGTAACTCTGTATATACATTTACGTTGTGCAGTAAAATGTTATCTAGCAACTCCTTCCTCGACTACAAGCAAGGGTGAATTGTTGTTAAAGAGCAGGGTATTCACTTGTATCAGGCAACTTTTGAGGAGAGGAAGTCCGACTGAATCTGTTCCACTAAATGTGTTGCATATTTCCAAGACAATATTTGTTAAAATACATGATTGCAGAATGGAAAATGTGTCACGCCTCAAACTGATTATTGATATGTGTGCATATCATAGAGCACTCAATGATGGATGAATGAATGAGAATACATATGTAATCAACATATATATATATATATATATATATATATATATATATATATATATATATATATATATATATCTAAACCTATGTCTGAATTCATGAGAAGGCGAATGTGGGATTATTTAGCCTCCTCTGGGCTCCTAAGAGGAGGTGGCTATCAAAGTCTATAAAACCTCTATTCTTTGTATTCAATTAAGTTGGAAACATGTTCAAGATGCATTGATTGATGGTTTGATGAAATATATGACTAGCTATGTGAGAAAGAAAACAGGACGTGCATTGGTGTTTTATTAGAGAAGAGGAAATTGCTCATCATTTCATATATTCGGTGAGAAAAGCTGCGACCTAATATTTTCCTCACATATTGACATCTACGTGAGGGAAGGCAAAGGATCTTTGTTGTTGAGGATCGAAGGGTTGATCATTGAACTCGAAAACTATGAACTATGGCATAGAATATATTTGGTTATAACTTATATATATGCAATGTTGAAAACTCTTGCAGCATACAATGACTAAGTCTTGGTATGCTACACTTTCTTCTTGAAAACCATGTGGGTTTAACATGTATATATAGTGGATCAATAATATGCCATGTGATGGACATATGTGGTATGAATGTGCGGTACCATATGATATGAAAGCATCCTATGCATTGGTCATTTTTCTTGTCGGTTCATCTCCCATTCCCCCAAAACTACAATGTGACACGCTCCATTTTGTGCAGTGTGTGAAGTCTATTAGTGCTTGTAAATATAGGTGAATGCAACAAAATTTGGCCACTAGTGGTTGATGTTTCCAACTCTTCCCATTAATTCATGAAGGGAATAAACTTTAACGACACAATTCAACACACTTTACCAAAAACAAAAAAATGGCCAGAATCAATGAAGTATTAGAGTTCCTCAAAACTTTGATATTGTTTACTACTCATGATACATTAAAAGTCAGCAAAGTATCTCTCACAGAAATTCAGGACTCTCTACAAAATGCACAAGAGAAAATTGATTTTTTGTAGCTTGAATCTCAGCTACAACAAGAAGAATTAAAACAGAGGAGCCATTCTGAACATGTTTCTATTCAGAACATTGAGACTGCAACCCATGAGAAGCAAGTCAATAATGTTATAGTTGTTTAAGATTTAGTACCCAATAAAGCAGCAATTATACATGCAGATGTAGAAACTCATTCTGCACTTCCCAAACCCATCATCAAACCTTGGGAACAACTTGTCCACAACAAGCACAGAGCTGGTCTTGGATATGACAAGGAATTTTCCTTTCATATTCGAGACTACTCAAAGCCAATTCAATTTCAAACTGCTAGATTTCTTGAGGATGATTCATCTTGACCTGTTCTTCATGACAGTTCACCTCGAGTTATTCCAGATTTTGCCCCTCTTCCACAGCAACAACAACAACAACAAGAGATTGTGAAATGCCAACACTCTCATCGAGTTGGCCATTTGAAAGATCACTGTTTTGATATTCATCCATTTAAGCACTCTCATAAAACCACTCATTCTTCAAACAGATGCTTCAGAAACAAACGTCTTGCAAGAAAAAAGATTCATCTTGGATGGATTTCTTCTTGGCAATTGGCATCAATAGCCAAGAAGATATTCCAATCACATGTAAAAACTTGTTCCAGAGTATTAAACAGTCTTGCAGTTGAGTTTTCTCCATCATCTCACCTTGTATGTGACAGGGGGGAAATAATGGTCATCTACAAGCTTCAAAGCCACCTCAAGCGAGCCTAAGCCACAACGTGCCGCACCAGTTTCAAAGTTTGTAGCCTGAGACAAAGATGCCCCTGAGCATGCCATCATTTGGTAATTTGGGACACTTCCTCTAGCAGAAGACTTTAACTTCTTGCCAGCTTCGGAAGAATTCCACGAACAAAATTGAGAACACTTCCTCTAGGAGAAGACTTCATCTTCTCTCAAGTTTTGGAAGAGTTCTAGGAATTGCATTAAGCATTCGAGAGTTGTTGGTCATTCTTAAACCATGAGAGGTTGAGACTTCCCTTTTAGGTTAAAGTTCTCCCTTTTATGCATGGTGAGACCTCCCTTTCATGGTTCAAGGTTTCCCTCTTCAAAACAATAGGAGCACTTTCTCTAGCAGAAGACTTGAGCTTCTTGCGAGTTTTGGAAGAGTTCCGGGAATTGCACTAAGCATTCAAGTTTTAGTGGTAATCCTTAAACGACGGCCCTTTATACCAACATTTTAGAGAGCACATTCAGCCTAGTGCAGCCATGCATTTTTGCACATTTTTTATTACAACTCTCTTCTTGGACTCATACATAACCCTTCAGATTAAGGGGGGAATGTTCGACACCTCATTCTCAATGGGTTAGTGTAGAAGCAGAATAAACAAAAAGAAGTCCAAAAGACCTTGGGATGTGAAACCCAACGGACAAACCATGTACTATAAATGTATATCACTTGTTAATAAAAATATATTCTCATGTTTTATATTTCAGATTATGTTGCTTACCATGTATGTTTAACAAGTTGGTTAGCCAATAACATCGTAAACTAAAGCTTGGTGCTTATTTGAATTTCATATTTAGCGTAGTTGGGATCATGAAAATATGTTGCAAGAAGTTGTAATGATTACTTTTTAGATAACTGTCTCGAAGTGACAACTAGCTCGGGGGAGTTCTTGTGTGGAACACCATCCTCACTCGTTGGGTGGAGCACTCTCGTCGTTGGTGTTTCGTGGTTACACCATAAAGTTAGAGAAAACAAAGTAATTTTATTTGTTATTTAGTTATGTTTTTATTTGTATTTTTCTTAAAAGGAAAAGGTTCATGTGTGTAAATAATTTGAGTGTTTTTTGGTCAATGTTTTCTATAAAAGATAATGGTTTGATGGCGTAATAATGTGCATCTACATTTTGTCTAGGGGAATATGAAGTTTTCATATCAAAACTATACAATATGAAAATAATTATAAAATTTGAGCCCACATTAGCAAAAATGCTAAGCGGGTTTCCAACAACCTGGTCGAGTAGTACTAAGATTTAGAAGAGTTGTAACCTTAATACTTTTAGTTTCTGAAATACATAATTAATCCAAGACTCAAAATAAACCTTATAATTATCGTGGAATTATTTATATATATACAATTTTATCAAGTATCATCATAACATTGTAAATAAAACTTCAAGAATGAAATTTTCTCAAATAATAGTGCAAATAACAATGAACTATAAATGATAAGGTATGGTTCAAAAATTAAGTGGGCCTCATAACTAGTCCTTAGAGAGCAGCATAAAGAGCATGACTTACAAAATAAATAAGAATTAAAAAACAATAGAATACAAAGGGATTTGTTTTGTTAATAAGAAACCAAGCGGGGTTTCTTCCCTTCAAAAACTAAATTAAACTTCATAAGAAAGAATTCAAGAAATTAAGGTAGATAAGAATTTAGAAGCTATTACCATAATTTATTAATGGTCCACCCATTTTTGCAAGCAAGTCACTAAGGCACTTGATTATAATTAACCAAGTCAGAGTTATGTTTAATCATAAATGGTGCCCTTGGTATCACTAGTACATTTGCAACATATTGTAATAAAACACTAAGAAAGGAAAGGAAAACAAGAAGCAGGAATAGAAACCCTCTCAGTAGGGTTTGGGTTTTTCAATAGAATTGATGAAGAACACATGGTGTTAAGAACGGAGAAAAATGGAATAGGCACTCACGATTACATTCACAAAGCCAAAGGGTAACCCTAGAACATGGCATAGAAGTCATACCTCACATGCAAAAGTTAATTCATCAAATATTTTTAGAACTACATGAGCATGTTACCCTGAAAACAATGAAGATGAATTAATTCTTACCTCCATAAATCCTTTCACCAATAAAAACCATGTTGGAATCATGTGTAGTGCAAAAGTGGAGGAAGATTAATGTAATTCTATAAGCAAAAAATACAAAAAGAAATTGTTAAATAAATAAAATAAAAATGAAACTTTTAACTAGAATATATTGTTTTAGAGGATCAAGGAAAAAAGAGGAAGTCTCTATAAGAATGCCATGGTCACAATGGAAACTTGGTGAACTCAACACTACAAGAAACCCATCCTTATTGGAATTAAACCCTCCCCTCGCAAAGACGAGAGCTTAAACATATAAAAGTAACCCACACTTTTGGTCTAAGTCACTCCGAGTAAAAGGAAATTTTCCAAAGCCACTAAACCCAAATGTTGGCAAAGTACCTATATATAGCATGTTGTTGAGAAAGAGGCTCTATGCTATGAGAAGATAAAGGGAAGAATGGATTTGATAAATTCCTCTAAAATATTAGAATACGTGAAAGGAAAATCATAAGAGATAAATGTATATTAATATACCATGAAAACCCATTACACCAAACAACCCTCACTCCACTTTTTGAGCACCATTATACTCTAGGGTTTCAATAGCCATTAAAGTTAATAAGAAGTTGTAATAAACCTTTGTTGCTCAATTTGTAGCATTTTTGAAATAAGCTTCATCTTGTTGATCATTGAGAATGCCTATGAATGGGAGGAACACCAAACCCGTTAGGGTTTGTTGCAATGTTACTACAGAGCTGCTACAACAAAACAATGGAATGGGAGTTCCATTGGTGAGGCAGAAGGAGGGGAATTTTCCTTAACCGCCTTATTGGAACCAGGCCGTCAAACTAAGCCCCAAAGAAATTAAATCTGAGCTCGATGACAAGTGCTCGATAAGAATGAATATAGAAATAGTTAATTAGATTCCAACTAGAGATCGTGAGACTTCCACACGACCTCCACTATATCTTCAGTACCATGTTCGCCAATAATAAAACCATGACTTTATTTATAATTATTAGGCTGATACGATCATAACTTTAAATAGTGTTGACCTGAGATGCATACCATAGTTCTGAATGGTAAAGCTAAGGTAATTATGGATTAATAATACTCGCAAATGTCTATGCTTGAATGTAGAATCTAAAGTATACATTTATTTACTCTTTGATATTAATAAATGAACTGGGTATATATATCGGCTGTTGGAGAGAAGAAACATAACATGATTCTTACTAGCACAATAATAATAAAGTATCAGATAAAAAAAATGGTCTGGGGCAGATGTCACAAGTGGTATCAGAGCCACATGTTTCAATGTTGAGGTCTATGAGATCCTCTATAGGTAAAATAACCTTTTAAATAAAGGAACTTAATAAATATCATTGCTAACTGAGAGTTATAGAAACCAGAAGTGAAAATAACCTAGAATGAGAAGTGAGAAAACTTTGTCTGGTGTAGATTGAAATACATTTTAATTACATAAGTCAAGATATAAATGTCAATTGAATTATTATTTTGGATACCCTCATCTACAAGGGAAGTGTATGTTAGGAATTTTGGAGAGTGAATAACTATTTTAGAAAACTTATTTAATAATTCATGTTAATCAACCTTCCATAGCTATTAGATAGATGGTGGACAAAGAAAGAAGTATATGTACAGAAGAATGAGGAGACATAAACATGTGTAAATGAGGTAAAGTGACATTTTTCATATTGTTAAGAAACTATTAATTATCATTAAGGTATAAGGAGTAAAAAGTATTAATGGTGCTTTTGTAATCAATATTAAAGTATACAAAATACACATTGGGAGAGTAATTACTTGATTTCCATGAATGACCTCATTTCATACATGATGATTTTTAACAAGAACTTCTTTAAAAGAATGAAGGAAATGATTGGTGGAATGGTTCAAATGAATTTCCTCAAATTAAGTACTAGCAAGTTATATGATATAGATGATTACCCAATGTTCTATCACTAAGGAAACAACAAAAACTATATGTGGTAGTGTAACTTAAGTTTAAATAAGTCCAAAACAATGGTAGCTAATAAGAGTTAGTTAAGATTTTACCACCTACAAAAGAAGAGGGAAGGAGAGACCTAATGAACCTTACATTAGAAAATTTGTTCATATAGGGAGTCACAACTCATTGCAAGAGTGCAATAACAAGCACAACTAATAGTATGGGGTATTATATCAGTCACCAATGTTCTAAAATTATAGGGAATCCTCCCTAAACAAGTTATACTAGAATGAGTCAAGAATTGTTGTCCAAACCAAGAATATAAAGAATAATAATAAAAATAATAATTGAAATGCTAGTAGAATTGCTCCAACAAATTTTTTAGTTAAAAACTAGAAAAATAGAAGTAAGTTGTGATCAAATCCTATAATACCTTGTGAACAAAATGGATTGGCCTAGGAAATAAGAGAGGCAAAACAACATATTTTAGACTTTTATGTTGGAAATAACATGATGTAATTAACTAGGGTGCTCCAAGTTACCAAGTAAAATTTGGAAGCACTTCAGAAGAATGCTACTGATATGAGACAAATATTAGTCTTATACCAAATTAAGTAAGTGTAATGAAAGAAAAAGTAGAGTCAATATGAAAATTTACTGGAAAGGGAATAAAATAGACCTAGAATAGAAAATAATTAAAAAAAACACAAAAAGTCCAAATGTCTTTGAGATTTCTTATACTGTGTAGATGCACATAACTCAAGATTATTGTGAGTTATAAATTTGTAACACCAAATCATGGACTCTTTAGCCAACCCTGATATTTTATAACACCCTTGTGATTACGAAAGATAAAGTTCTATTGGAAACAAGATAACAAGGGAATTTTAGTTGAAATTATTGTTAACTCTGGTATCGCAATATTTGATCTGAACTCGTGCATATGATAAAAAATAATAGATACATGCTAGACTCCACCTATGTGCAGTCCAATGGAACTGTAGGAGGGGAAGAAAAAATTATATATATATATATATATATATATATATATATATAATATATATATATATATATATATATATATATATTATATATATATATATATATAAAGAGTGTGTATCATACTTTCTTTGCTAGTTTAATGCTTTTTTGAAATATCATGATCTGCAAATACAACATAGAAAACTATGTTTATGCACATAGGTACACTCGAAAATGGATATGAATATTGAATACTCTGAAGAATATTTAGTCTCAAAGTGGGTCGGGAAATTGATAGCGGGCGTAGGTGAAGGGTGACCAAGAATAGGCAGATAGTTGAGAAAAGTGGTATAGAAGTGACACGTAATCTTCAGAAAAATTAAAGCCATGATAAAGAAAAATGTTGATAGTATATTGGTGCAAGCATTACTTATTCCTATTATTGTATGCAGTGCTAATAAAGAAAATGCAACAAGCCACGAACCACTGGTGCCCCAGGTAAGTACCTTGAGAAAATATAATATGATTTTTCATAGGCACAAACGAAGTCTTGTTCAATCGTGGAGTATGGATTAAAAAAAATTCACACTAACTAAATGTACTGAGGCAACTCACTGGCACAAGTATCACATGTGCCACCCAAGCATCTTAACCAATAGGTTATATAATAGAAAGGGATCCAAACCCCAAGGAAAGAATTAAGAAGAACCATAAGGTAAGGCGTGTTGGAAAGAAAAGATGGTAGGATTTAGTAATCTAATTTTGGTGAGCTTTTATGAGTTTTGGTAATGTAATTTTGGCTCTCTTTTGTGAGTTTTAAGTATGCCCATGCTACTCAAATTTGTATCTCTGAATTGTCATGGTCAGTTCTTTTAATATTTCCTTGTGATTCAAGCCTTAATGACCTAAGCGGAAAAGATATGAACGACCACGAATACCATTAAATAAAATAAAATCAGCTGAACTATAGAAGACTAATTTTTGCATGAAACCATCAAATGATGAGTAACTTGGACATGATTGGGTCCACTTAAACAAAGGACAAGATAATTTGGTAATTGGTAAGTTGAAGTAATTATCATAGAACTCGGTAATCCTTTTTTTTCATTGGTAGCATGTCATCATGGGAACAAGGTAAGGAAACCCTCCTTGTGATGATAACAAATATGAATTTTGTATAAGGGTATAGTAAGAAACTAGTTAATATTAGGTTGGAATAGGATTATTATCTAATATTTCATAGAGCCTTACATATCAATTGCATTAATAATTTTTTGGAATGAAGTGGATAACAGGTAGTGTTTCAACACAAAAGGAAAGAACTATGATATAGTAACATGGCCAGGGTGAGGCAACTGATACCCATAAAATCACAAGAGGGGGAAACAACTGATACCCATAAAATCACAAGAGGGGGAAACCCCATACTGGTGCACCAAAATTAAATTTGCATATAACTTGCATCAACAACCTACAATACATGATGTCAAGGGCACCAAAATTGAATGGAATACTGCAAATTGGACCCTTAACTAACACTATAGAAAATAGAAAAATGACCAAAATGGGCATAACAGAGTTTAATTGGATATAATAGACAACAACATGGCCATTTTTAATATGGAATGGAAAATAAGTAATCTTTAAACATTGCTCATGCATGAGTAATGTGTATGTGACCTCTGAATTGAAATATAAATATAGTAATGCTATTGGTACTAGTTATAATATGTAATTAAAGACAAGAAGAGTAAATGGTTTCTAAACATTTTATTGTTACAATGCATGTGGAATTGATATCTATGTGGTCTAAAACCTATAGCAGAACCACTTGGGGGGGTATTTGTCAGTGGGCATAGCCATTAGATAAATACCTAGGCATTTAAAAAAAATTATTACAATAACCAGTTTACAATGATGTTGCCAACTCTAATTAAGTAGAGGTTATTGACCCTTTCTCTTTTGTGATGCACCCTAATGACCTTTGTTACTTATATGACTAGAAATTGATGGTGTTCTGTAATGAAGATTGAAAATATATGCGCACACACACACAGATATATATATATATATATATATATATATATATATATATATATATATATATATATATATATATAAATATATATATATATATATATATATATATATATATGCTCTTCAATGGCTGATTGATAGAAATTAGTGACCATAATGGCTATGGTTTTAGGTTGATCGGGGCGAAACCTCGCCTCTACCCATTCTTGCTTAGAGAGGAATTATGCTATAAACTCAAGAAGATACTCAGGTAAAATGAAGTGGAAACACTTCAACAAAGAGAGAAAACCTAGAAAGATGAATATTATTTGCCTAAGTCATATTAGAGCTTGTTTCTAAGGTGAAGAAATACTGAGGACAATGTTTAGCTAGAGGGGGGAAAGATGTAACACCCCATGGTAAAACATAGTGAATATTTTATTTTACCAAAATGATTTGGTAAAAATATGGGCCATGTGAAAGACTATATATGCATGATAAAAGTGTTTAATTTTTTTAAAATAATATTAACTACGGTTAGCCATAAAACTATGGGAAATAGTGCTAAATGAGGGTTTTCACTTACCACATAGTTAGAAGATAGTTATTCCCTCCCTAGAGATAAATAATCTGAGATGGGGACAAAAAATCCAAGAGGGGAGAGGGAAAAAACTTGGACAAAGAATCCAAGAGGGGAGAGGGAAGAAACTTGAGTCAACCGTGAATACTTGGTGCCTCCATGGAGGAGGTAGAAGAAGGGAAATAAATTTGTAAGCATTTAACCTCATACAAGACACTATTGAGGGAGGAACTACACTAGACACTGTAGTAAAGAATTTTTGAGCTAGTTGACCAATAAAATCCTAAAGTGAAGCTTGGTGGTGAGTTGAATTTCATATTTAGCCTCCTTGGGATAAGGAAAATATCTTCAAAGAATCTCTAACATACCTTGGGGGGGGTTCTAGTGTGGAACATCATGATCACTCTTTGGGTAGAGCACTCTCATCACAAAACTGGCTACATTATAAAGTTAGAAACAAGTTAAGTAATATTATCTCTTATTTAGTTATTTTTTTATTAGTATCTTTTTTAAAGGAAAAGAATAATGTATGTAAATAATTTGACTATTTGCTTGTCAATGTTTTCTATAAAATAAAAGGGTTTAAATGTGTAATAATGTGCATCTATGGTGTCTATGGGAATAGGAAGTTTTCATATAAGAACTGTACAATATGCAAATAATTATTAAATTTTAACCCACTTTAGCAAAAAAATGGAGTATGTTGCCAAATAGCTTGGTAGAGAAGTCTTAGGATTTAGAAGAACTATAACAAGAATACTTATACTTTGTGAGGAATTATTTATACTTATACACAATTTCACCAAGTATCAACACAACACTAAAAATAAAACTTCAAGAATGATATTTTTCAAATAAAAATGAACTAAAAGTGGTAAGATATTCTTCAAAAAGTAATGGGGCCTCATAACAAGTTAAACAACATGCCTTACAAAATAACTAAGCATCAAAATAACTAAACATTAAAAACTAATAAAATACAACTGAATTTTGTTTTTCTAATAAGAAAAACAAGAGGGGTTTATTCCCTTCAAAACAAAATCGAACTTCGTAACAAAACATTCAAGCAATTAAGAAAGATAGCCATTTGTAAACTATGACCCTAATGTATTAATGGTAAACCCTTATTTGCAAGAAAGTTTGGAAGGCGCTTGATTATTATTAACCAAATCAGAGTTATGTTTAATGGGACAGGGTGCCCTTGGTATCGTCAATAACCGTCAATAAATTTTGCAACATATTGTAATATAACAATAAGAAAGGTAAGGAAAAGAAGCAGCAAGACAAGAAACCCTTTGGGTAGGGTTTGGTAAGAGTTTGGGATTTTCAACAGAATTCATGAAGAACACGTGGTGGTAAGAAGGGAGAAAAATGGAATAAACACCTGGGATTACTTTAGCAAAGTCGAAAGGTAACCTTAGAATATGGCGTAGAAGTCATACCTGCGAAGTAATCGTCAATTCCTTAAATATCTGTACAATTGCATGCACATGTATGCCATCAAAACAATGAAGATGAATTAATTATTTCCTCGAGAAATCCTTTCACCTGTAGAAAACCGTGTTAGAATCCTATGCAGTGCACAATCTGAGGAAGCTTAAAGTAATTCTATAAAAGGAAATTAAAAAAAAATTAATTAAATAAATAAAATAAAAATGAAAATTTGAGCTCGAAGATATAGGTCTAGAGGACCTACAAAAAGATAAGAAATATCTGTAAGAATGACATGCTTACCCTCGAAACCCGGTGAGTGTAACCAACCCATTCGTACTAGAATTGAACCCTCTCATGCAGAGGACAATCCAAGAGTGTAAACATACGAAATTAACCCAAGCTTGGGGTCTAAATTACTTCGAGTAAAGGGAAAATTTCCTAAACCACTCAACCCAAATCTTGGCAAAGTACCTGCTAATAACCTATGGTTGAGCAAGAGGCTCCATGCTATGGGAAGAAAAAGAAAAGAGCAAGAGGCTCCATGCTATGGGAAGAAAAAGAAAATATTATATTTTATCAATTCTTATAAGATATTAGAATAAGTGAAAGTCAAATCATAAGAGATAAATGTACAGTAATATACCTGAAAACCCATTACACTAGAGACCCCTCACTCCACTATTTGAGCCATGGTTATACTCTGGAGCTTCAACAACTAGAAAAGTTAATAAGAAATTGTTTTAATAAACCTTTGTTCGTCAATCTACAACAAAATTGAAATAAGCTTCATCTTTCTCATGGTTGAAAATGGATATGGAGGGGAGGAAAAACAAACCCGTTATGGTTTGTTGCAATGTTGTTGCAGAGCTGCTACAGCAAAACAATGGAATAGCAGAGGGGAAGTTTCCTTAACCACTTCATGGGAAGTTTCCTTAACCACTTAACCACTTCAGTGGAACCAGGACCATCAGGTGGAGCCCCAAGGAAAGCAAAGCTGAGCTCAAGGACATGTGCTTTATGCTGATGAAGATCGAAATAATTAATTTGATCTCAACTGGAGACCGAGAGATTTCCACTATAGCCTCAGTACTAAAACCAAGACTTTATTTAAAAATATTAGGCCAATATTATCATAACTTTAAGATGTACACCATAGATATGATTGTTAAAGGTAAGGTAATTATGGATTGATAATATGGACAATGTTTGAGCCTGAATGTAGAATCTAAAGTACACCTTTATCTTGTTTTGATATTAATATATGAACTTGGTCCATATCTAGATTGTTAGATAGAAAGAACATAACATGACTCTTAGCACAATAATAATGTATCTAAGTAACATAGATAAAAAAATTGTTGAGTAGATGTTACACATTTATTGTGAAAATCTCGAAGAATTATGATTAATGACAATCTGGTAAGGTATTTATTTTAAGAATTTTATTAATTGAGATACCATTACAATAACATATCCTCAAACAATCAACACCATTAATTTGTGACCTTGTTAGATGGATGGGTCAAAAGTAATCTGTCTACTTAACACAAGTATGGAGAAGCCCACTCCATATGACTTCAAGTGTGATTTCCGGGGAGCACTAGTGACCTAGTATCTTAAAATAAAACTAACATAGGTGTATCTTAGGTATTATACCAAGAAAAGAGGATTTCCATATGATAGGATAAGAGGGATTGATGGTAGATGTAAACTATGAATATGATTGTTGGTAACATGTCTTGAATTAAGTATGTATGAGGTGTATATGAATAAGAGCCTCCATAATACGAATATATTTTTAACCTCATGGAAAATGAAAAGGGATATTATGAAAAATGATCTTATTCCATCATGTTGTAGGTAAGGAGGTTTTTTAAAGTTCTTTAAAGAACCTTTAGTTTTCATATATCTATATAATTCCAAGCTTGTTTTCATATATCCATATAATTCCAAGTGTGAATTATGAGAGGGGGGAGAATGGCCTAGTAACTTGAAAGAAAAAAGTGTGAATTATGGGAGGAGGGAGAATGGCCTAGTAACTTGAAACAAAATTAAGATAGGTGTATCTCATTAGACCAAGCTAAAGTTATTACCATATCATATGAAATAAGGATCAATAATGGATATAAACTATGAGTAACTTAAAAGAAAATTAAGATAGGTGTATCTCATTAGACCAAGCTAAAGGTATTACCATATCATATGAAATAGGGATCATTGATGGATATAAAATATGAGTATGATTGTTGGTAACACCTCTTGAGTCTATAAGTGGATAGGAATGAGAGCCTTCATATTACCAATATATTTTAACCTCATATAAAAAAACCTGAGTGCATCATGTTATAGATAATGAGGATTTTGTAACTTGTTTAAAAAATCATTACTTTTCATATACATATATTCATAATAATTAGAGTACACATCATAATAAATTGAAAAACACCTAAATGATCATATTAATTATGGAAAAAATATTATTATGTAAATTATAGGTACATTCAATATAATTTATATTCTAATATTATATTATATTTTAAATCATATTTTAAACATCTATCTATATAATTAAAAAATACTATATACTTAAATATAATTAATTATTATAATAAATTTATATATTTATATATTTTATTATAATATTATATATTTTTATTTATATATATATATAGATGGGTTTATAATATAACATAATATTATAATATTATATTATATTATAAAGTATATTTAAAAAAACAGTAATATATATTACTGGCCAACATCTATGTTAGCATAATCTAAATTACTTAACTCATAAATTTAAATGTTTGTTTGTTTCTTTATAAATTTTATATAAAATTATGTTATTAATATGGACATTCAAATATTTTATTTATAGCTAACTATAAATTATTTTCTTACTATTAATATATTTTTATTTTTAGCCAATTAAACCTAAAATAAATTGAATAACAAGTAATTCATTTATATTAATTTTAGATGAGATGTTTCAACACCCATATTAAATAGTGGAAAGAACTACATATCTCTTTTAATTAAAAAAAAATAAAAATCTTTACTTTCAATTACTTAATCTATATATATAAAGTTGATAAAATTATGATTGGAATTGAATTATTTTATCTATATCCAAAATTGATTTTATTTGTTATTACTTTTTTGTTAATTTTTTATTGTAAGTATTAGTCTATTTCTTTTTAAATGTAACACCTAGTGATAGCATCTGAGGTACTTGGTTGTGGAGCACATCCCTAAACAACTAGCATGAGGGAGATATGGTCATGTAATGTTACATTTAAAAATAATAAAGTAATACTTAAATTTACAAATTAAAAAATACTAATAACAAAACAAACTACTTTCGTCCATAAATAAAACATCCAATTTAGAGATTGATTTTAAATAGATTTTATATAGAGATAAAGTAATTGATAGTATATAAAAGATAATTTACTTTTTAGTACTTGGAAATATGTAATTTATTCACTACTTAATATGAGGTGACATGTGAAATAACATTATTGTATTACATGTTGTCTAATTCAAATCCATATTTGATTGAACATGTAATATTTAAAGAAAAATTATCTTAAGTTTTAATGAACCATAAATAAACATTTATGGTTTCAAATAAAACTATCACTCATAATTTCATAATCAAACAACACAACTAATTTATATATTTTGATTTATCATATTAATATAATATAATATAATATAATAGTATTATATTATATTTCCCTCTAGGCATTAGAATAGATTAGTGATAGGGCACTCCATGGTTAAACTTTCAATTGGTTTCAAGTCATGCTTAGCATTGGTTTCAATTCATGCTTATTAGTTACTCAAGCCTTGCCGATCATGTCAAAACTCACATTACCTCAAAAAATAAATTATAATATTACATTTATATTTTAAATTACATTAAAACACCATACACCTACATAGATAATTAAAAATATTACCTTCTTAAATATCATTAAATTATAACTAATTGTTATATATATATTATATATAATATGCCAACAAACATAAATGAATACATATCATGTAACATCAATAATATCAAATTCACTTGCCATCCAATCTATGTTAAATACTAAACAAACTATATATAAATATACACATTTTACTTGTAAACTATAATTTATATTTGTTAAATAAAAATATAACTCTTAGTTTATACTATACTATAATATTCTAATATTTATACTATATTAGAAATAATAATATTTCTGTAAGAGGGGGAGGGTTCATCTTTTTGGCCCATGAAGAAATATAGACTTAATTTGTCTCTAGTTTATGAAAAACAAGGAATACCCAAGAAATTTTTTTAGCACTAGAGTAAATGGGAATTAGGCATTTTATAGCTTATGGGAATTCTATGATTTTCATTCAAAAAATTCAGAAAATCAAAAAGATGTCATAATATGATTTTCTTTTGATGACTCTTAAAATTCACATGCAACTTCCGAACTTTTGAAAATGTGGAATTCTACCATATTAAAAAGCAGAATAACCAAGTAAAAAATTCATTAACAAGTCAAGAAAAAGTTCTAGAACAAGGTTTGATTATCCAAGTGTTATGAAACGAGCTCACAAAAACATAGAAAAGATAGATGAATGCCTTAGAAATAAGCCTCTTCGAGGGGAAAACCTCCTTAACATTACACAAATGAACAATTCTTAGATGATACAAATGACAAGACCTCCTTTCTTTATATAGGAGTCTAAGGGGTCATAATATAATGAGAGCCGATATAACAATAATAATTTAAGGGCGCAATAATAACAATAGTGGGCTTCTACGGGGCACAATAATAACAATATGAGGACTACATGGGTACAAAAATATAATAAGGGGGTTGTATTAATAACAATAATGGGTTACACTAGTAGTATAAGGGCCTAACATGCCCCTCTCTTTCAAAAAGTGTTGTCCTCAATGCTTGAGTAGTTATTGATGCTCTTGTATAAAATTCTTGTCCTCCCATGTGGAATATTCATCACGTAAGTTCTTCTTCCACTTGATCAGATACTCTGAAATTGATCGATTTCGTAGTTTTCGTGTTCTTATTTCTGTGCTTGCTCGAGGCTCCCAAAAGATTTTTCCTTCTTCGTCAAGTTCTCGCAATATTGTTTGAACTCAGATATTCTGCAACTTTTGAATGAGTTGCGACACTTCTTCATCCTTCTTCCATTCATACCTTGCTTCGTTTATCCAATCTAGTTAGATAATAGAAACGACACACAACAATGCTTCCATATCCTCATCCTTTCTTGAGAGTGCATCTACCACAACATTTTTCTTCCCTTTTTGTAGATGATTTCAAAGTCATAACCCAACATCTTTGTGACACATTTTTTTTTCTCTTTAGAGGATAATCTTTGTTCTAAAAAGTATTTAATACTATCATGATCTGTTTTTACCTTGAAGTGTCTTCCCATTAGGTAAGGTCGCCATTTGTCAAGTGCGTGTAGTATTGCCAACATTTCATTCTCATAAATAGCTTTATTGAGGGACATTTGTTTGTATGTATGTAACCATAAAAATACCCAATTGCCTACATCAAAACTTCTTTCATTGTGATGTTGATATGCCTATTGTTTCATTTGATTTTTCACCAAAGTGGCGTTATCCTTTAAAAGTTGGAGAACTTATTGTTGATGCTCGATGTGATCTTTCACTGCTTCAATATTTTTCTTCTTGATGTGTCCTTCAATCTTGAGAGTTTTAGGAGTGGTAATTTCTTCCAATGCATTACAAGATATGGTCGGATTCATTTCTTGATTCTCTATGTGATCTTTCACTTCTTGAACATTTATCTTCTTGATATGTCCTTCTATCTTGATAGTTTGAGGAGTGGTAATTCTGACCATTCCATTACAAGATATGGTCAGATTCATTTCTTGTTTCTTGATGTGATCTTTTGATTTTTGAATCCTTTTGTTCTTAATATGTCCTTCTATCTTAAGAGTTTGAGGAGTAGTAAATCTTCCCAATGCTTTACAAGATGTGGTCGAATTCATTTCTTCTTTCTTTGTGGTTGGTTCTTGGTGTATATACTCTTCTTTTGACATTTCTTGATCCTTTTCTTCCTCCTCTCCACAATCAAAGTAAAATAACTTATTCTCATCACACTTATGACCTTTAATGTATTTTTTTATCACAATTGTAGCAAAGCCCTTTTTCTCTTTTTTCTTCCAATTTTTGTGGTGTAATTCTTGTAGGTTGTGGAAGGCTAGGAGAAACAACACTTCCATCTTTATAGTTGTGAGGGGTAGACTTCCTTGTTGCCATAATTTTTCTTTCCACTATGTAACAAAGCCCTTATTCTCTTTTTTCTTCCAATTGTTGTGGTGTTTCTCTAAACAAGGTGTTGTTGTTTGTATCCTCATAATGTGCTATAATTCCCTCCGTGAAAATTGACCATGTAACAAGTGTTTTACGAGAAAAAATCCCTTTATAACATAAAAATTGATCTTGTTCTAAATATGAATATGAAATACATACCTTTTTTAATAGTGGTATGCCATGTAGATCAAACTATTTCTCCATCTGTAGTATCCAATTTACCAAATCCTTGCCATCAAACTTCCTCATCCAGATTTTTCTTGATTTTAGGAGCTCGATCTTCAAATGACTGTAACTCTGTAATTTCAGATCTCCAAGTTCTAAAATTTCTTCCTATGGTATCTCTCTAATTTCTCTTTCTAACCACATAAGTTTGATCTGAATTTGATTATCCAAGAAAGAGTTATGCCAAATCTCCCACAATGACCTGATTATAGACTAGTTCAGTAGAGCAAACTTGTACGACATTCCATGTCTCATTGTTTCGACCTTAGTATCTAAAACTAATATACAAAAAACTACAAGAATTCCTCTTTCAAAAACTTCTTACGAAATTTCAATCTGATGCTCAGAACAAAAGTTATGACGATTTTCCCAAGGTGACTTGTTTGGAATGTAATTCGGGGGTCTCCAAAAACCCTATTTTCCTTAGATTATATCTCTGAAAATATAATGAGACAGGATCTTAAATTTAGAGCTGCAGCTTAGAATGATTGTTTCTCAAATGGGTTTTTTTTCTTAGCTTCTGAAACTTTTTATCGAAAGAGTTATAGTGCAAATTCTACGATGACCTATTTTAGATGAAATTCTAGAGCTTGCAAAAGCCCTAAATTCCTCAGGTCATATCTCTGAAAATATAATGAGACAAGATATGAAATTCTAATTCGAGGTTTAGCGTGATTTCATCTCAAGTGGTTTTTTTTTTTAGCTTTTGGAATATCGCAGAAACAACGTTATAGTGAAAACTTCATGATGACTTGTTTGGAGCAGCGAAACCCTAGAATCCAAAGCTCTGATACCAAATGTTATGAAACTAGCTCACAAAAAGATAGAAAAGATAGATGAATGCCTTATAAATAAGCCTCTTTAAGGGGGAAACCTCCTTTACATTACACAAATGAACAATTTTTGGATGATACAAATCACAAGACCTCCTTTCTGTATATAGGAGTCTAAGGGGTCATAATATAATCAAAGCCGACATAACAATAATAATGTAAGGGCATAATAATAACAATAGTGGGCTTCTATGGGGCACAATAATAACAATATGGGGACTACATGGATACAACAATATAATAAGGGGGTTTTACTAATAATAATAAGGGGTTAAACAAGTGGTATAGGGGCCTAAGACAGATCGATGGAGTGCTTGACCTGATAGTGAAGAGGTACCCTTGTGGGGGAGGTGACGATGTCCCATAGTCCTCCATGACCTTGTCCATCTGTTGTTTCCATGAGGATAGGCCCCGTTTGGAGGTCCTAGCCACCATATTCTTCTTTACTTGAGGGTGTATCATTAGGAAAACAAATATCCTGATTTTGGAAATGAGCTTACTCCATTGTTTTGTAGTAACCAAAGAGATGGAAGTAGGCAGTGCTACCTCGAGTATCCTGTACAACTTATTTCCAAAAGTAACAATAACAACATGAGGCCTTGAGACATACACAACATGTCCCTTCCATAAGTATGGTTGGCCTAATAATACATCACAAACATCAAGGGGAGCAATGTCACATAATACCTCATCCATGAAGGGTTTGATGTTGTATGGAAGACGACACTGCTCGCTCACGCGAAGATCCTGTCCTTCATGAAGCCACCTGATGGTGTATGGTTGTGGATGTGATGTGGTCGGTAAGCGTATCCACTTCACAACCTTTACCGAAATTAGGATCTTTTGGCTCTCGCTGTCGACAATGAACTATAGTGGGGAACCCTTTACCCACATCTGGCAGTGGAAGAGGTGCTCCTCCTCCTCTGGATCTTTGGGTTCCTCCTTCTGGATCTTCGTGGTGGCAACTGTGGCGTTGGGATCCACATTGATAATATTCTTCCCTTTGTCATTCCTCTTGTCGGGTTCTCACTCAGAGTCATAACATGAATTTGATTCTGAAGCCTTTAGCTCAGCCACCAGTGACTACTTGGCTCGACACTCACTTGTGTTGTGAGTGGAGCTCTTATGGAACTCACACCAATTTCCCGTGTCCTTCCTTGACTTTGTGGCATTGTTCTTTGCTTTCATCTTTGGTGGGTTGTACTAGGTCACCCCGCCTTAGATTTTTCCTTTATTCTGCGATTTGGGGGAACCTTTCCCTTGCTTTGGATTCAAAGATCCAAAGTCTTGCTTATTCTGTTTAAACTTTTGCTTGATCTTGACCGCATATCGGTATGCCATGCCGAGCGAGGAGATGTCCAAGAATTCCATCTCAGCTTGCATGTATCAATGTAGGAAGCTGAGGTACTTGAGAACCAAATGCTTCTTAGAATCCTTGATACCCAACTTCATGCAAAGGGTATGAAAAAAATTAGCAAACTCCGACACATCTTGGTCCCTTCCCTGTCACAGCATTGTCCACTTTATGTATTTATCCTTATAGCTCCTGACAGGGTAGTACTAATCCTTGATGGCATCTTTGAATGAGTTCCAAGTAGGTGCAACTGAAAATAGTGAGTTTGTACTTTCATCCTTCCGCTCACAGTAGGTTTCCCACCAGTCCTTGACATGGGGGGGCTGCTTTGAGAAGTGTAAAGGTGATATTTTCCCAGCTAGAAAAAGCATGAATGGAAAAAATATCCTTCTAGAAGATTTAACCATTTATCTACAGTGTCTGAATCTATCTAACCCTTAAATACCAGAATGTCAAAGTTAACTTGTACCTTAAAAAGTGTGGCGCTTCTCGAGTAGCTGTTGGAAGTAGATGTGTCGCCTCTGGGTAGCCACTGAAGGATCTGGGCAAAGTTTTCCATCATTGCGTTCCTTTGTCACTCGAGAGCTTCCTCAAGCAATATTTTGATAGTATCTCCTACCCCCTCATCTTTATTTTCATCCAGCATGGGAGGCCGTCGGGATTTGTGAGGTTGGTCTTGCAAAGGTTTGAATAGTTAAAGCCCTAACTCCTTATATCTCGAACTCGTTGGGGATATGGAAAGAAAAAGAGAGAAGGAGCAGAATGCTCTGATACCATTGATCCGGATTTAAACAAGAACACAACAAATTACAAATATAACCATAAATACAAAGATGTATTAGAAATAACACTTCATTTCATTAATATCAAATACTGAGATATTCTTACAAACATAATGGAAATAAGACTAGGTCGAGCAATGGTAGCTTATCTTTGAGAAGAGATGTGGAGGCTACATGCCTCTTAACTACTATACAATGAGGCTCAAGGGACTTTTTATTATTGAACAATAAGAGAAAACCCTAAGCAACCAAAACCCTAACCCAAGGAGATGTAACACCAAGATTTTATGGGCCCTGTTGCTGTGAGTTAGACAACCAACTTCTCGGGGTCGCAACTTGGTCATATTATCTCCATTTGGCACGCATGATAACTTGTTTGAAATATCTCTCTGAGGACTACGATAGAAAAGATGATTTTAGATAAAAAAATCGATGGTGCTAGATTGCCAGAAAAACGTCATTTAGGGCCTCAAAACAACTCTAGAAGTTTAGGACCTGAAAAACTGCTAAAAATAGTAAATTGTGCTACAATTAAGGAAACTGAAAAATTGAAAGAAACAATGGTGGGGGTCCAAGTGCAATTGGTGGGTGGCCACCAATATCCACCTGGATCCAATCCCTAGGTAATTTTGATGATTTAAATGCACCTAGGTAGTGATTTCTCAACTAAAATGTTAAACATGTAGTCATATTAAGACTGACAAACTAGCCAAAAAAAAAAAAATTATATGGTTTTAAATACTTATTTATATTAGAAAATTAATTATATGGTCTCTAATTTACATTTTAATTGTTATTAGTTAATAATTTAAATTTTTTATATTGTTAGTCCCTAGGGACTATAACATTCACGTCGTGGTCAAATTGCATTGACCATCCATTATTTTGTTGTTTTTTAGCAATTTAGCCAGAGTTTCGAGAAAATAATTTTGCATGAATTCAAAAATAATTTTACAATTTCCTGGAAATCTTATTTCTATTTTTTGATTGGTCTAGCACCTTTTCATGGGACATAATTCTATTGGTGGAGAGATTTTTATTTTTGGTATTTGTGAGTACCTGACAATTGTTTAAAAAAAAAAAAAATTATGAGTGGTCATTAAGTGGTGAGTGCACTAACATTAACGATGACATTGACACTATTATGGTACTACTCTTCCCCGTGATTACAAAATGGATACAGTTGCAGGTACTTTACGTAGGCAAGGCTGAAGGCAGGGAGGGGGGACAGTGGCGGTTGTAGGCTACTCAAGTGTTAGCCTCACTATCATGTGTTTAAAACAATTATAAGTCCAAAATAATTAAATTAATTAAAATTAAGAAAGTTTGATTTAATCCTATGTTTCTAGATTGAGTTTGTTCCTCATGGTTAGGAGTCAATTTAGGCTTAGTTGGTTGAGAGATTGTCTCCAACTAGTTAGGCTCCTAGATTAGTGTTTGGTTGAGAGATTTGCTCAACCATAGTGTCCAAGATAGACATACTATCTTGAGACAAACTTCCTCATGTATTTATTTGTACTATTATCATTATTTGTGCAATTGGGATTGCATCATGAGAGGAATATAGTGAGGCTGAGGCCTTTTCCGCCATTTCTATGTTTCTGGTATTTTTTATGTGTGTTAATTTTATTTCTTTTTCTACATGTGGTATCAGAGCGTGGTATGGGGAATTGAAGAAAACATAGAGGAGGCATGGCTGAAGATGCGCATCTTTGTATAATTAGATGTTCTTGTAATGCTTATAAACCTATGAATGGTTTAATAAGGGTCTGTGAAACTAGTTGGAAGACTAGTGAAGGTATTGCAGAAGCAAAGAAATTTGGTCACTATGGTGAAATGGCTCAAAACTAAGCTTAAGTACATTAAGCATGGAGGTTAAAGTTTGTTGAATCTTTAATTGAGTGAAGAGGTTTTGAAGTTCAGGTCATAGAGCATAATTTAATCAATTACAAGAATTCCAAGGATTGTCATCAATTGCAGCGTTATTGTTTTTGTCAGTGTTATGGTGAATGATTGGCAATTAAAGAGAACATGTGGCATTGCACCAAGAAGAGATTGGTTTGACGTGGTTGGATCAATAGTCATAAAAAACAAGGCAAATTGTTGAGTAAGTGTTTCAGATTGGATTGAGGATGGTGTTATCACCTTGAGAAACAAAGAATAAGCTCAATACAAAACTGTAACTTGCAAATCATAATTTGTAAGTTTGATTCTAATCAAAGTCAAATTAAGTTGAATTGTAAGGGTGCATTCTTGGTTGAAATTGACACCCAAGCTTTGAATTGATAGGAAATCAATTAAACCTAATGAATCCATTGTTTTTTAAATGAGTCATTCAAATAATTGTAAGCATTTCTCTTGGGTCCATTTTCGATAGTATTCGACACCCTTGTTTTGATCAATCAAGAGTGTGAGTTTAAACAATCAATTGTTAACACAAGTTCAAGGGAGTGTGCAACAATCAATCCAGCATCAAGCGAGCGAGTTCTAAAAATTCAGCAAATACTAAAATCAAGCGAGCGTGAGTTCCAGCATGTTCACATGGTGAAAAGCATTCAGTTGTTACAGATTCTTAACAATTTTATCCTCTCAACTATTGAAGACATGGTGCAAATCAGCAAAGAAACTCTTATTGATATTTCAATGAATCTACAACATGCACATGAAACAATTGAGTTCCTTCAACTAGAGTCACAACTACAAAAGACATGAGTTGCAACAGAAGAGTGTTGCATCCAAGTCTTTCAACCACCCAGATGAAGATAAAGCTGTTGATTCCATGTCATTGATCCAAACAAATTCAAGTGTAAAAGTTGTCCAAACCGATCATTAAGTTGTGGGAAGAAATCCAAAGTAACAAAAATCGACAAGGATTAGGATATGACAAAGATGAAAACATCTTGCATATCCCAAATTATTCTAAGCCAATCAAGTTCATTAGTGCAGGATTTCTTGATCAAATAACATCAACAAGCCATGAAAAAGTTGAAGACAAAACCACATGCAAACATTGTCAAAGAAAATGTCACATGGAAGATCTTTGTTTTGATCTCCATCCTTGTCACCATTGTGGCAAGCAGAATCATTCATTAGAGAAATGCTGCAAACAAGACCAACCTGCTAGATTAAAGATCAATTATGCATGGATTGATCCTTGGGAATGGTCATCAACAGTAAAATGATTGTATAAGTTTTACAACAGAATTCAATCTCACCTATTACATCCAACAATCAATTGAAGATGGTACTCTCACACACTCAAAAGCGAGAGTACACCAATGAAACTCTGCTACACCTAAAGGGGGGGAGTTCAGAAATCAATTGTAGATGATTGTCTCTCCTTTCATCTAACAAAGTGGGGGAATGAAATGGAATTAAGGGTGGTTGTAAGACTGAAAGTCTCGACAACATCATCAAAAGCAGCCAGTGGGCATCTTCAAATCCAGTGGGCATCGTCAGATTAGCCAGTGGGCATTCATCAACATCAAATCATCTAGTGGGTAGTTTCAACATCAACAAATTCGCCAGTGAGCATTCTCAATATTTTGTCAGTGGACAAGAAAATTTGCCAGTGGGCATCATCAAAATTTTGTTAGTAGACAAAGGATGCTAATTGAAAACAAAGGATGGATGGATCCTTTTGTAGCTTGGCACGTGATGGAGTCATCAAGAAAAATTTAGAGGTGAATTAGACTTGTAACTGATTCATGTTCTCTTCATATTATAGTTTTTTTCAGCATCCATCTTTGGAAGTTTTTCAGGTAGTGTTTTTGAGGATCAACAATTTCAACATGAGAACTTGGAAGATGGAACTTTCTAGTTCTTATTTTGGACTTATCATTGAGGGGGGAAATGTTAGCCTCACTATCATGTGCTTAAAACAATTATAAGTTCAAAATAATTAAATTAATTAAAATTAAGAAAGTTGGATTTAATCCTACCTTTCTAGATTGAGTTTGTTCGTCATGGTTAGGAGTCAGTTTAGGCTTAGTTGGTTGAGATATTCTCTCTAACTAGTTAGGCTCCTATATTAGTGTTTGGTTGAGATATTTTCTCAGCCATAGTGTCCAAGATAGACGTAATATCTTGAGACAAACTTCCTCATGTATTTATTTGTACTATTATCATTATTTGTACAATTACGATGCATCATGAAAGGGAATACAGTGGGGATGAGGCCTTTTCCATCATTTCTATGTTTTTTGTATTTCTTATGTGTGTTAATTTTATTTATTTTTCTATGTGTCGTTGTGCAAAGGTACTTTTACAACTTTCCAGATCATATATCATATGAACGTTTACCGAGGATAGAGTATGCGTGGGAGAATGGTGAATATTATCATGTTTCATTTTGCGGAGCTTTTAGTGTGCGGATTACAAATTTTGTGCAGGGGAGTAGTTGCATAGAGCTATGTACCTTTGCATAATGATTAATATTGTTAATTTCAATCTTCTAGTCTTTCTGAGCCATGTAGCCTTCATCTTCCTTATCAGATCAACATTAGGTAGTGATGTTGAATCTCTTTCTAGTTTGGTCTAGCTAAAACTTAATAGGTCAAGCTTGTACAGTGGTGGTTTTTCAAAGGAAGCAAGTGGTCGTTCGAAGGTAGTTGTGTGAAGGAAGTTTGTATGGAATAAACATGTGTAGAGGAAGTTGTGTGAAGACTAGCATTAATCAATTAATTTAGTATTGTTTTGAGCATTAGTGCTAGAATTGAATCTTTGTGGAGGATGGGGTATGTGTAGGAGATTTCATTGCTTAGAGATTTTACTGTTTTGATATTTTGTGGAAAATATGAAATTAGGATGAGTAATTTCAGGACAAATATGATTATGTATCATATGAAGGTATGTGCAGGAGAATAAGTGTGTGTGGAGGAAGCTATGGGAAGACTAGAATTAATCAGTTAATTCAGTATTGTTCTAAGCATTAGTGATATAATTAAATATTTTTAGAGGATGAGCTATCTGGGGTAGATTTCATTGTGTAGAGCTTTCATTGTGTTGAGATTTTATGGCAAAGGATAAATTAGGACAACGTATTTTTAGGACAACTATTATTATGTATCGTATGAAGGTATGTGTAGGAGAATGGGCGGTATTATTATGTTTCACTATGGGGATATTTTACTACGTGGAGATAAAATACACTTATCTATTTCTTGAATGAATCTTATATTTTCACAAATTTTAGAATTCAATTTTTGCAGAGGATGGATATTTTCGGGAGAACTATGATTATGTATCGTATGAAGGTATATGTAGGAGAACGACGAATATTATTATATTTTGTTGTGCGAAGATGGAATATGCTTGTCAGTTTCTCAAACAAATCTAATAAATTTACAAATTTTCATATCGTATATCGAATGCATGTTTACGAAGGACAAAGTATGTGTGAGAGAATAGGGAATATTATTATGTTTCATTATGCAGAGCTTTTACTATGTGAAGTACAAAGTATGTGCAAGAGAGCATTTGGGTAGAGCTTTGATTATTTAAATTCTTATTTTCTTAAAGTAAACACATTGTATATGTTTATAAAAATATTACTTACAAAAATGAATTTACACTTGAGCATTGAAAAATGAAAAATGGAGGTTTATTTTAGGAAGTATGAAGTATGTGCAGGAGAGCATTTACATAGATCTTTAATTTTAGAGAAGGTTGGGGTTTGTGCATTATATTTCATTTTGCAGAGCTTTTATTAGGACGGGGAATTTTTGAGAGAACGGCAGGTGCATGTGAAAATCACTGTTGAATTAATAATGTTAACATGTCATTATTATTATGTTTCATTATGCATATCTATGACTGTACGGAAGATGGGGTATGTCTATCGATTTTCCAAAAAGCTCTAAAATTTTTACACATTTACTAATCATATATTGTATGAATGTTTATGGAGGATAGGCTATGTGTAAGAGAGGGGAAAATATTATTATGTTTCATTTTATAGAGATTTTACTATGTGGAATATGAAGTATGTGTGAGGGATCAATTATGTAGAGCTTTGATTTTAGAACTATGAATCTTTGTAGAGGATAGGGTATTTATGGGAGAACATAATGATGAAAATTGTAATTTTCATTGTGTGGGGTTTTTACTATGTGTTTGTGAGGGTGAATGGGTGGTGCATAATGCAATTTTGTAATTTTGTCTCTTCTTAATGACTTACAAATACTCATTTATAATTTTTTTTTTTGTAAGCTGAGGTGGTGCCATCTTCTATTATCAAAAGAAAACATTACATAGTTAGGGTGGTCTCAACCCACCCCGTGGGGAAACCGGGTTTATTGACCACCTATAGTTTTTCACAACTGCCCAAAAATAGAATGTTTTTAGCTTGTCTTTCCATGCCTTATACACTTTAGTCTTTTCCCTATTACTACTGACATACATCTGCAAATATATATATACATAAACCTTATGCATGGCTAAAAACAAAAACAGGAATTAACAGTTCCTAAATTTATCAAGGACATGCCTTTCTTTACTGTTCCTCAGGATTCTCTTGCTGCTTTTTCTCTTTTTTGATCAGCACCCCGCTTACCTCAAGCTGCTGTTGCTGGTCCTCCAGTCGCTTGTCTTGCATCAGCAGAGTGATTACGATATTCTTCAGTTCCTTCTTCAAATTCGGGATTCCCTGTGACAATTCGGCCATTTCCACCGCTATCTGTTCCATGGCTTTGGCCATGAGCCTCTTCATAACCCAGTACAGGTGCAGTGATTGTTTGTAAAGAGTCATTCTTCCTCTGGTGTGCCCTGGGTCAGGCAGGAGACTTATCCAATCTTCCATCTCATCCTCTGACTGGGCCTGGATGGCCTCTTCCTCCCAATGCTCAATAATTCTTTTAATTTTTGGGTTAGTTTTCTCCCTATACTCCTTCTCTGCAATCCTGACTCTGGTTCCTATGGTCTGCCTGCTCTGTTTACTCCCTTCTCCCATCTCTATCTCCGCATCCTCTTCATGGCTTGCGCAGCACCGGCGCCCTCGTCTGCTGCGTCCTGCCACCACATCCCGACCTCTCCTGCCTCCTCTTCCCCTGTGGCCTCTCCCTCGTCTGTATCTTCCCCTGCCCCCTTCTATTCCATTGTTCTGGCTCCCTCCTTCATCCTCCCCACTTCCCGTCACAGTTTTGTTTCGACCGTTTCTCCTTTTCGCCTGCGCGGACTCCTCCCGAACTTCCGTCATGTCCTCACTCTCTCCTTCCGAGACCTCATACACAGGGATGCCCTACTGCATGGTTTCCTCCATCTTCTGCTTGCCCTTCCTATCCACTTCTTTCCATTCCTGGTCTTCATCCACTCCACTGCTTCGCATCCACCGCTGCGCTGTCCTGCTTCCCCCTGCGTCCATGTCCTCTCTTCCTCTAGAATTCCTAAATACTCATTCACAATTGACTATTGTAACTTCTATGACTTAAGATATAATCTTTAATATGGGTTTCACACAAGGAAAAGCTTTGTATAGTAAAATAGGTTTTTATCTTTAACATTACTTACTTAAATACTTATTTGTTTTAAGTAAACAAACTATATATGTCTATAGGCATATTACTTATGAAAACTGGTTTACACTTGAGCACTGGAAAATGAAATATGGATTTTTTCATAGTTTTTTGAGTTACTTGAGTGCTCTGATAGTGTGTTATTATTGCAAACAAGAAATTTCATTGTTGGGAGATTTTACTGTACTGAGCTTCATATTGGAAACTTTATTTGGTAGGGACAAAATTAGGATGCAATTTTTCCAAGACGACGGGGGTGCATATAGAAATTAATGTTAATCTATTATTATTATTATTATTATTATTATTCCTGTGGAGATTTGACTGTGTGAAATGTGGGATACGTATGCCAATTTATAGTAATACAGATAAATGTGATGCATGGAAATTATTATTATTTACGAATTTAGTCACAACTCAAAAAATTGAAGAAATATTAACATGCTTCACTATTGGGATATAAAAGCTATTCTAAATTGATTTACTATATTAATGAGGAAAAAAAGCTAACAATTGTGTAAATTAGTGCATATTTTCGATATCAGAAGTGACTTCGACTTCATTAACTTCTAGCTCGAGCTAAGAACGGGGAGAATGTTGGTCAATGGTCGTGATATCATCATATTGGTCATTGACATCCTCTTCAACATTGGCGTTCTATGCTTGGGCCATATTAAGCAGACAAAATCTCAATGTTTTGTTTGCAAATTGCAGTCGCTCCATCTTCAATTCCAATGAATTTTTTTTTATTTAGAAGGTTGAAATGGATTCTTTCTTCATATTTAATCATTTCGGTATGCTTTAAGACCAAATCGATGAGAAATTTCAAAGCATCGACTATTATACTGATTCGGATTTAAACAGGAACACAACAAATTACAGAGATAACCATAAACACAAAGATGCAGCATAAATAATACTACATTTCATTAATGTAAAATACTGAGATATGCTTACAAATAGGAAATGGAAATAAAAAGCTAGGGTGATGGTAGCTTATCTCTGAGAAGAGATGTGGTGGCTACATGCCTCTGAATTGTGTTACAATGAGGCTCGTAGGCCTATTTATTGTTGAGAAATAATGGAAAACCCTAAACATCCAAAAACCTAACCCTGGAAGATGAAACACCATACTATGGGCCCCGTTTGGGTAAATTGGTACACCAACTTCCCGGGGTTGTACCTTTGGAATACGATCTCCATTTGACACGTACAATATCTTTTTATAAAGATCTGTCTGAGAACTACAACTTTGGGAAGAGAAACATCAGTCCATGGACCCATGTTACTCCCAGTTTTCCCAAAAAATGTCGTTTAGGGCCTCAAAACGGCTCTGGAAGTTTAGGACCTGAAAAACGGCTAAAAATAATAAACTGTGCTACAATTAAGGAAACTGAAAAGATGAAAGAAACAATGGTGGGGGTCCAAGTGGACTTGGAAAGTGGCCATCAATATCCACCTGGATCATTCCTCCCCCCTTAAGAAGCAATGGTCCCCATTGCGTTGAGTTCCTCCATGAGATGAGGAAACTTTTGCTAAACTTGGTCCCTGGTGAGCCACTTTCCCCGGTGGAGTTGGCCTGCTTTGACAATTCGATACAGTTGGATGTTCTGCTGGCGAGTGTTCTTGATCTGTGTGTCCATGATTTGATTAGTTGCAGCTTGTTCCTTGCAATTTGGATTTAACTTTGTGGGTGTGAGCTATTATGCAATGTCGGATGTGTCTAGTAATGGTGGAAAGTATGGCCGCAAGTGGTCCACATTGAACACTAGGTGCAGGCCAAGGAATGGGCGAATGCTGAGCTCAAATGCATTGTCTCCCATAGCCTTGATAATGGTGTAAGGACCATATCGGAGTGGTCTGAGTTTCTGATAGGCTTCGATAAGGCGTTCCTTTTGCAAATGCAACCAGACTTTGTCGCCCACCTGAAACTTGTGTGGCACCCGATGTTGATCATGTCACTGCTTGTACTTGGCAATTGATTTCTCCAGAATGTCATGGAATTACTGGTGAATATGTTGGATGTGCTCAATGAAGCTATTTGCCTTATCTGTTTCAGACTGGACATGAGCCGAGTCTATGTGAGTAGCTACAAATGGCATGGCCACATCAATGGGACATAGTGGCTGGAATCCCAAGCCCACCTGAAAAGGGGTGTGGCCAGTTGAGCTGTGGAGAGCTTGGTTGTAGCTTTCCTGAACATAGGGGAGACTCTCATCCCATGTGCATGGATGCTTTGAGTTGTACATGCGCAGAATGTGTACAATCATCTTGTTGACAACCTTTATCTGGCCATCAATTTGAGGATGGAAGGTTGTGGACTTAGTGAGTTTGGTGTCCAACATCAACCAGAGACTGGACCAAAATGTACTAAGGAACTTGCTACCCCGATTTGAGATGATAGACTGTGTGATCCCAAAGTGCACCCACACTTGTTCAATGAAGAGTTTAGTAGTGACTTTTGCTATGATATTATTCTTGCAAGCTTCCATAATGGCCATATTCAGGAACCTATCCACGACCACAAAAACACAGTCATTTCCATGCTTAGTGAAAGGAGGGCCTGACATGTAATCCATGGACATGAGTTCCAAAGGTCGACTAGGGGTAGGCAGTGGGGTATAGAGGCCTTGCTTCTTGACTATCAGTTTGGAAATGGCATAGGAATTGCATGATCTAATGCATTTCCTGACATCCTATCGAAGATTTGGCCAATAGAAATACTTTTGTAGTACTGCCACCATTTTCTCGACCGTGAAATGCCTAGTAGTCTGACAATAGTGTGCTTCCAAAATCATCTTGGCACACTCACTTGAAGGAACACAAAGGTGACCTAGGTGGCATAATAGGGCATCCTGGAGGTGAAAATCTAGAACATGGAAACCCTCCAAGAGTGACTTGTATGTGTGGCCGAAGTCTGGGTTGCGTTTGTAGGGAATTGTCCAATTAGAACTCCCGTGCCCACAAGAGTTGAGCACGGTGGTTAATGACATGATTGGTGGTCGACTGAGGCACGCTACAACATTATTGGTGCTACCCTTCTTATACTTGATATTCAAATGGAGCTATTGCAGGTATGTGTACTACTTCTGATGGCGATCATTCTGTAATCTCCCTTGGGTCTATATGAACTAAAGGGGTCAGTGGTTTGTGTGGATGACCATTTCCTTCCCAAAAATGTAATGTTTCCATTATCGACAGGCCTGCACAATGGAATACATATCTTTGTCATAAGTGGGATACTTCTGGACTGTGTCTGAAAGTGTCTCACTGAGATATGCCAATGGATGCCTGTGTTGAGTAAGGACTGCCCCAATAACATAGTTAGAGGCATCTATCTCGACCTCAAATGGTTGTTGCAACTCTGGCAATGCGAGCACTAGTGCCAAGCAGAGGCATTCTTTCAACTCTATGAATGCCTTCTGTTGAGATTCAGACCAAAAGAATTTTTCTTTTGCTCTTCCCTTGGTGACTTGACTCAAGGGCCAAGTGATACGAGAAAATCCCATGAATAAGTTTTCTTATATAAGTGTTCTTCCTGTTCTAGGTGCATGAATTTTTCTTCTCTCAAAGGGTTTTAGATAAATTAAGGCCATGATCCTTAGTCTTAGTTTTAATTCGTTTTTCTTGTTCCTATCTTTAGCGATAGGCTAGTATTCAGTTTCACAATTTTACATAAAACCCTTAGAAGGTTTGTACTCTGTTGTAGAATTTAGGGAAAATTTATACATATGAACCTTATTTTCAATGGATTTACATGAACCAAAATGGGTAACCCCAAACTTTTGGGTTTGATATTGTGACTAAAGTAACATTTGATAAATACTTTTGTAATTGTATATTTAGTTTTCTATTTACTATCAACTCGAATTATTCACTTTATTTTCATTCCTTGGGGTTTGGCTATGCTCTATATATATTGATAAGATTTATTGGTTTCATCTTGGTGTGGAACTTACCTAAAACATGGTTTCTAGTTGGCATGCAGTGCTCTTTATTATCATGGATTTGTATTTGATTCTATATTATGAATTGTGTTAATTACTTACAGTGTAACGGTTCTTATGGTTGTATGTATGACTTTATAATTATTCTTTTAGTTCTTTGTTTCTTATTCTTTATCAATTAATCAAGTGGATGTCATGCTTATTTTTATTATATTTTTTTTTATTATACTTCTACCAGTACCTCTAGGGTGGATGAAAATTTACCTCCATCATGATATGTCTCACCTTGCACTTGGTGCTTTGGGTCATTGTTATAATTTGGAAGAGGGATTGTTCTCCATTTAGGGTCTCTGGTTTTAGGAGGAAGACTAACCCGCTTCGACCAAGGAACAATTAACCACCGCAGAGCTACCTAACCCATATATCCTTAAGTTTTGATATTTCTTAGAAGATTCATTTAGCTCATTCTAATTCCTTATATTGCATTTTCCATAAATCAATGTGACTTCTAACTCCCTTTTACATAAAGAGTTCTTTCCCTAATTTTGTTTGGACCATTTACTCTATAATGATATGTAAACAAATTTATTTCACTAGTGGTTTTAGGAGTTCCTAGTCTCCCTTGGAGTTGTAGGGGTTCATTAAAACAAGCATCATTTCTTCATTTTTATCATTCCTCTTTATTTAACATAAAAGAATTAACTAACATCTAATCTATAACACTTCTTACCATTTCCTTTTAACACGGAAGGAATAAATACATGTCAAACATTCTTCCTGCAATTTACAATTCCTATTTATTTAATAGATAAATATTATGCACTAACATTATTTTTTCAAAACAGAGGGATAATAAAATATTATACACTAGCATTCTTTCTTCAGAACAAAATGATAATAAATCAAAAATTTCAGTATACTTTTCTGAATAAATTTATCCTATTAGAGAATTAATCCTAGAATAAGACTCCTCCACCCAACTAGTGAGATTAGTGATTATGTCCATTTATCCCCTTAGGCTCTTTAATTTCCAGAGTTTTTTGTGAATCGTACTTTTTCCTTTGACATTAGGACTCCTAGTCCATTCAATAACTTTAAGCATAAAGACTTCCATTAGCTCTTTTTCCAACTCAAGAACACCCTTAGCAGCTTTCTGCTTCACCTTGGTAGTGTCCTTCTCAAGGTTTCCTTATCTCCTATTTTTTTCGTCAAGCCTCTCTCCTCACTTATGCTTGACTTCCCCAAACTGAGATGTTTTAATCTCTATGAGATAGGAGGAAGTAACTATCTAAACCGCTTGGAAATTAAATATTTTCTTTTCAGGATCTTCTCTCACAATTCCATGACTTATCATAAGAGATATATCTATATATATATATATATATATATAGAAAAAAATCAAAATGAACTTAGCATTTAAATTTCCTTTTGCTTGACTTTTACCTAGCCTAGAATTTACCAAATATTTCATTGTAAAAGTAAATGACGAATATTTACATAGTGCATGTGGCTGTTACATCTTCCCCCCTTTGTGTGAAATTGTTGGGTCTCATAATTTTCATAAACTCCTTGTCTTCTTATTTTTCATATTATTTTCTAAGTCTTTTTTGTAAATAGACTATGATAACTTATGTAGTATGGATTCTAGTAGTTTTTCATATCCATTTATTGTTTTATTGTTTTATGAATGGATTTGACCATTAAAGTGTTATTTACTTATGAATGGATACTTATTTTGGACAGAAATATATTGATGCATTGGCATTTGATGTTGCTTCCTAGATTGATCATGGGAGATCAGATAGCCTGAGGATGTTATACCTTGTTTGGAAAAAAATAGTTAAAGATGAGCTTCCAACCTGGTCCTCTGGATGCATTAAGATATTTGTAGCTTAAATGAGCATCCTGAGAATATTTAGATTCTCAGGATTGCTCATTATCATAAATAGATTATTTGTTCTTATCTTTTATCGACATGTTATAAAAACTTGCATTAAGCCTCAAATGGGATTATTCAGCTGTAATATTGTTTTTGACATAAGCTCAAACTTGCAAAGACATCAATTGTAATTGGTTCTCTGTAATTGAATGGAAATATTTATTACTCAAATTTAATATGTTGTGTTAATTCTTTTCATAAGGCAGTTCAATTCCAATGATTCAGACCCAATACTGGAAGCAACATTCTCTCCACTTGTATTATTAAATTGGTATTCGATTCTCATGTTTCCGTTATTTCCCTGTGCAATTGTCCTTAATTTATCATTGTTTTTTTATGGAATAAAATTCTCTATTTTGAATCATACCGAGATCTTACAGAATAGATTTATTATAGTTAATTTTTTAAGAGTATTGTAATTTATCGTTGCTTCCTATAGATTATTATAGATCATTATCTTGTTTACTAAATTACTTTTGATTTATGATTCTATAGTCTTGTTTTTTTATTCCATAGTTGTTGTTCCCTAAGAAACAACTTGATGTTTAGTAGGTTTTCTTTTGTTGTTTCCTTCAGAAGTATTTAGAATTTGATATTTTGAATGGTTTGTTATAATTAGAAATTACATTCTAAGTTGATTTCTTTGATATTGCATCTTTGCTTTTCAATGGGATAGAAGTAACTAGTCATACCAACATTTCTCTACAAAAACTATGTCAATAACCATGAAATAGAAAAATCAAACTTTGGGTTTATAAATTAATGTGTAAAAGTTAACTGGTCCTTTTATGAACAATTAATTGGCTCAACATTTTGGTGTCATTATCAGGGAGGTTCTCAAAGAGAGTGCTACTTGTATCCCTAAGGGATGGGTATTGAAGATGGAAGGAAAGAACATGTGCACGAACCCAAGTAAAAATATTGTGCTAGTGCATCCCCCCAACTAATTCATTTAGGTTGTCTAGTGCATATGACTAGAAAGAAGCCTCGTACTAGGAACTAGATAGAGATAGATCAGAAATCCACCTCAAAAATCACCAAAACCCATGGTCAAGTTGGCCTTGGAAGAATGTACTTTATAGATGAAATCATTCAGAAATCATAATCTCAAGCATCGGTAGGTCCTCGAGCAGTCTATGGGAAGGGTTCTAGTGTTATTTCCCCTCAAGTTGCAGGGTCATTTGTTGTAGCTAATGCTTAGATTCATGATAAAACCTTAGGATTTGAGCAGATCTTTCAAGACATACCTGTTAGGTATCTCAATCATTTTGATAAGAATGTCGGGAACTCTTGTAATTTAAGCGAAGGGAAGAGTGAGACAAGAGAACCATACCCTCAACCTTCTAAGTAGGAATCTCTTGTGACACCCATTATGAGACGTGAAACTGAAGATCCTAACCTGAACAGTGCTTTGAGACCTACTCAAGGTTAAGATATGTATCAGCATATTACTCTTTTTTTAGATAGTACCTCCTGACTGCGGGATCCCTGAAGGTTACTAGAATATCTTTGAGCAAATGGAAAATGTAGTAACAGGAATGCAAACCTCAACTATAGAATATCTTATTGTTGATCTATAGGATAATTCTTCGATGAAGGCAGTCCCATTGAAAAACCTTTCATACTTTCATGGCATGGCCTATGAATACGCCGATGCATTTTTGTTTTAGTTTGATGTCTTATGTCGAGGATATGATCATACTACTAGACCCCAAAAACTAAATCTATTTCATTCTACCTTAAAGGGAGAAGCATTACGATGGTTCATAGAATTGGGGGTGGTATTATAAATCACGGGATCAAATGAAAGAGGGTTTCCTTACTACATATCAAGATTATTTCCAATCTAGGGATCTAAGGGAAGAAATATTTAAGATGATGTCAAAAGAAGATGAAACCATGGAAGAATATGTTGAAATATTTCAATATAATTTACAAATATCACCATATACTACTCTACCTAAGGATGTGTTAAAAACCACTTTGATTAGAGGTATGAAAGATGAATAGATAGAAATTCTTAATTTAATGGTGTAGGGTGACATTTCTAAACAATAATATGATGACATTGTAAAATTGTTTATCAAGTTTTCATGAGGGAGTACACGAACCAAGCCTAGAACTTGCAATCCTCTCAGCAGATCCAACATAATTGTAGGAGGAGGAGTTACACGAGCAGAGATTGGTAATATTTTAGAATATTTTAAAACTGATACCTTAAGTACATTGACAACATAGTTGGATATTTTACAGGTAAAATAGAATCACATTGAAGTGAAACAAACATTATCTATTTTATGTCCTCGATGTCGAAAGAAGCACATTGGAAAAGAATGTTCATTGGATACAGTCGAGATATTTGTTATTTGTACCAAAGTTCACTCAACCAATCATTTTCCTTCATTTCCTGGGTTGAAAGTTGTATCTAAGGAAGCCAAAGAAGAAATAGAACCATCATATTTCATGGCACAGTGATGACAATGGCAAAATCACCCATCAGGTATGTTGTGGGACCCTGCTATGTTTTTTTCTAGATAATTTTCTCAGTATTAGTTTCTTGGATTAAATTGGTAGGGCTAGAAACATTCTCCTACAACCTAGCAACCTCATCCATATAGTTTGTCACCCTAGAAAAATCAGTTATTCCCTAGTCCTTCTTGGCCAAATCAACAATATCCCACAACTTCATGGAAGAATACACCAAATAATCCATACCCTCCATAATGGGAAAATCAACCTCCTCAAGGGCCAATGTGGTCCTAGGAATGGAAATGCCCCACTAGACTGATTAATCAACCAAGGGGAGTGACACTTCAATCATGAAATCAACCGCAATTACAACCTCCACTTCAGTTACTTACAAACTCTCCACCTCTACTATGACCTTAGTTGCCTATGCTGCTAAATTCAAATCTAAATAATAGACCTGTGAAATATTTCAAAATTCTGGAAGCTTCAGATTCTGCCCCTTCCCCTTTGGAATGTAATGAACTAGGTCTGAGATCTAGGAGAACCATCCTTTGAGAATATCACTTAAAAAATCAAGAGCGATCAGAAAATGACAAATCCACTAAGGAGGAGACTTTAACAAAACATTCTCATCCTACCGTAATCATTACTAAAGTAGAATTGTCTAGTAAACCAACTAAAAAACAGAAACCCATTAAGATTATGGATACTTCTCCTTCATTCCCTAAGAGATTAGCCATAGTAAAATAACTTGTCTGCCATGACTTTGATCTCTTATGAGAATTACAAAACTTATGTATCAAAATCCCTCTCCTACAGGCTATTAGATAAATAGCCATTTATGCTAAAACCATTAAACAATTGTGTTAAGAAGCTTAGTAGGAAGCCAAAATACTCTCCTACAATCCATGTTTTAGGGAAACTCTTTGATATCATTCTCGAAAAACAAATACCCATCAAATATGATGACCCTAGAAACTCTGTAGTCACTATCCAAATTTAGGGATATAACTTCCCAAACACATTAGTGCACTTTGGAGAAGCCATAAATATCATAACACTTAAAACTTGTAGACTCCTTGGAATAACTAGATTTAAATTGACTATAACGATGCTAGAACTAGGTGAAATATCCGTAGTAAAACCAGAGGGGACTTTAGATGATGTCATTGTTTTCGTAGATTCTGGGAATACCTAGTGAATTTTCTAGTCCTCAATCCTAAAAACAAACTAGAAGGACACCCTCTGATATTAGGCATACCATGGCTTTCCACTGTGGACACATACATCAGGTGTTTAATAGAAAGTATGACAACAGCTAAAGGGTTGGCTATCAATAATCTTATCTTATACCCTCCCGCTAGACCTAGCATGTTGACTAGCATTTCTAGATGTTTCACAACTAAATATCAGGAAAGAAATTTACGATCTCCTCTTACTGTTGATAAAGATCTTATCTTAATAAGACAGACCAAGGATGATATAATTAATGGGTTTGTTAATCAACCTTCCATTATTGGGAATGCAATCTGTCAAATTATGAAAGTTGTGCTTGACAATGAATCCCAAGGAGATCCACTAGAGGAATTGAACACTAAACATATACGTACAACTACAGTTCATAATAACATTCAAATTGAAATTGAGCCTATCAAGACCCTGGATATTAACACCACTCTTAATGACCTTCAGCATGAATGGTTTATTCAAATTATTCACAAATTTTTCTTGGGAATATTCGGATATGAAGGACATCGATCCACAACTCTACACACATCATATTTATATCTAGAAAGATGCTCGAGCTATTTGCCATCCTCAAAGAAGACTAAATCCACATCTCAAGGACATAGTAAGAAAAGAACTTCAAAAACTTCTTCATATTAATTTCATATATCCTATTTTTTATTTCCAGTGGGTTTCACCAGTAGTGGTGGTCCCTAAAAATAATGGCATCATGGAGAATTTTTGTCGACTATAGAGAACTAAATAAAGCTACGCAGAAGGATAATTTATCCCTTCTATTTGTGGAAAACTTCCTTAACACTCTTGTTGGAAAGAAATATTTTTCTTTCCTAGATGGGTTTAGCAAATGTAATCAAATCCAGATTTACCCTAAAGACCAAGATAAAACTATGTTCACCTGTCTATGGGGAATGTTTTCATATAGAGTCTTACCATTTGGGTTTTACATTGCACCAGCCACCTTTCAAAGGGAAATTCTTAATATTTTTTGTGATTTAGTTAATGAAGGACTTGAACTATATGGTAATGATTTTGACCAAGCCTTGCATAATACTGAGAAGCTTCTTGCACGATGTATAGCTACTAGGTTGTGCCTCAATCACGAAAAATGTCATATGATGATGATAGATGGCATAGTTTTGGGACATTTTATTTCTGCTATAGGAATTTAGGCAGACCCAACTAAGATCAAGGTAATTCTTAAACTCCCTACCCCATGAACACAGATAAAGGTACGTAGTTTCCCTGGTTATTTTGGTTATTATCATTGTTTTATAGCAAAATTTTCAAAAACTGCAACCCACTATATGTATTAACTGGACATGTGGAATTTTAGTGGACTAATAAATATGACATTGCTTTTACAGATTTGAAAAATTTGGTCTCAAAAACTCCTATGTTGTGAGGAAAAAACTAGAATCTACCATTCCATATATCCTCATATGCATTAGATATGGCGATAAGAGTAGTCCTCAAACAAGAAAATAATAAAAACCGTTATGTGATTTATTACATCAGCAAAAAACCTACCTTGGCTAAGTTAAATTATATTGTGACAAAAAAAAAATGGATGTTTTTTATGCCATAAATAAATTTTTCCATTACATAATAGGATATCCATTTTTCTGTAAACTGGTCATTCTTCCATTCATTATTTAGCTAACAAACCTATTACCAATGGTATAATAATGCATTGGTTACTGTTATTGTAGGAGTTGGACATTGCTATAAAGGATTGACCAGGGAAATATAACCTTCTTGTAAACTTCTTATGAAGAGTTCTAGTTGTAGTTGATTTTTCCGTAGTTGAGGACCTATTCTTGGATGAACATTTGTTTGTGGTAACTATGAAAATGCCTTGGTATGTTCATGTTGTGAATTATATAGAAGTCATAAAATCACCATCACACTTGTCATCCCTAGAAAAGAAGCTTATCATTTAGTGCAACACATGCTTTTCATGGATAGACGGTACCTTTTTCATGTAGGGGCTAATCTTCAAATTCAAAGACGTTTTAGAGAAGATGAAATTTATGATATCCTCAAGGCTTGTCATGATGAACCTTGTGGAGGTCATTTTACTAATTAGAGAACTAGGCACAAAGTATTACAGATGGGCTATTTTTGCCCCACAATATTTAAATATGCAAAGAAATATGTCCAGAGTTGCGATAGTTTCCAAAGGATGGGTCATCCCATTCAGGATGACAAAATTCCCCTTCAACCACAAATTGTATCCATTCGAATTATGGGAATTGGAGTTTGTAGGCCCCTTTAATACACCTTCAAATCATTAAACAAATATTCTAGTTTGTACAGATTATCTAACTAAATGGGTGGAAGCAATAGAACTCCCAAGGGCCATGAAAGAAGCAGTGATCATTTTTTTGTTGAAACTGTTTGTTTGATATGGGATACCTCAGGAGCTTGTAACAGATGAGGGATCACATTTCACTACTCATAAAATTTTAGCCAAATTTCAAAATTACCATATTACACATAAAATCACTTCTCCTTACCACCCACAAGCGAACAATCATGTGGAAAGCACCAATAAAGTCTTAGAGGCGATTTTAACTAAAACAGTATCTATAAATTGTCGAGATTGGGCTACCAAACTTCCAGCAGCCTTATGGTCTTATCACATAACCTAGTGCAATACCACTAGCTATTCACCTTATCAGCTCATTTTTAGTAAGGAACACATTTTTTCGATTGAGTTCGAATTTAATACTCTCAAAATTTCCAAGGAAGTCAGATTAGATCTTACAAAAGCACAAAAATAGTGCTTACAATAACTCAATGAACTAGATGAAATGTGTCTTCTTTCTTTACGATGTACTGCCATAATCCAACAACAGAGATCTAAATGGCATGATTAGTTTATTAAAACAAAAACATTCAAAAAGGGGATTGGCCATTGTTATACGACTTCGGATTCCAAGACTTTCCAGGTAAACCTCAAACAAGATGGCTTGGCACTTACAAAATTACCGAGGTTTATGACAATAGAATGGTATGCCTTACCACAATTAATAATTTTGTGTACTTCATTCCTTGCCAATGGGCATCAAGTTTGTCTGTACTATCACCCACTTACTCGAGAATATTTCCTTCACAAAATTGATAATGATGCCAATTTGCAGGTTGTAGTTGACTGGGGAAATTTCCCTGTGATCACAACTAGGTAAATTTTTCTTCGAAATGTTTTTTATCTTGTACATAATGTAAATAATTTTATTTTGTTTCTATGATACATATGAAAAAATCACTAATATTTCAATCATAATCATTTTTTCTTTAGTCTCGGTCGTTATTTCCTTAGTCACAGTTGTTGTTTCCTTAGTCTCAATCACAATTATTGTTTCCTTGGTCACAGCCGTTGTTTCCTTTATCACAATTGTTGTTTCCTTAATCACACTCATTGTTTCATTTATCACAATTGTTGTTTCCTTCATCTCAGTTGTTATTTCCTTAGTCAAAGTGTTGTTTCCTTAACCACAATCATTTTTTCTTCACATGTGATCATCATTACCTTAGACTATTATTTTATTTTTCTTTAGGGTAAGGAACATTTCTTTTATCCATCCTTTATTATGATGGTGGAAAACTAATGTTTTTAATGGTGATCATTGGAGAATGTTTTATGATAAATCATTGTCATAATTATGAAATTTCCATGATTTTTAATCCCTTTTGTTATTGTAGAAAATTTATAAAAATGCTCATTATGCATTCCTCCCATCATCACTGGAGGAGAATTATTTCACTCCAATCTCTAAAGATTATATGGTCGTACGTTTTAAGGAAACAATTAACAAGCTAAAAAGAAGTAATTATTATAATACCTTTTACGCCATCCCTAGATCTTAAGGAGTTGACATGCCACCCCATTTACTAAGTAATCTACTAAAATAAATAAAATTCACAATTTAACAGAGGATAGAAGGTCTCATCATAGGTCAGCCTACCATGATCATAGGATCTAGTGGAGTGACATTACCACTTCTAGTTACCAAGCTAGGTTAATGGCCTTTGGCCTATAGGTCAAAGGACAATAGGTCCATCACGAGCCAGCTTGTTCACCTCATTATCTCTAGTGAATGGCATTGTTATTAACTAGTTACAGTGTCAAAACAATGTCCTTCTATAAATTCCTAAAAAATATGAAAAAAATAAATTAACTTCCTTAGTAAATGGGACAATGGCATCTCAAAGGGCTAGAAAGGAAACCCTATCAAGGCTATGGACAGCTGCTAGTAGCAGAGGACATGCCTGTGGTATTCAAGTAAAATTAAAAAATTACAATATAGCTTGTGTTAGCGCTCAAATCTACCTTCGGCTGAAATAAGGTAAAACTCAAGGCTACATCAAACCACGCTCAACCTCGTAGCTAGCCCTACGAGGACAGGAGAGGGCTCTCTCCGAGTCAATCTCAGCAAAAGGTAATCAATGAGGTCGAGATGACTAAATTGATAACTAATTGTAGGCTAGGTATGAAGTAGAAGGAGTTTGAAAGTGATTTTTTGAAATTTTGTTGAATTCAAGGGAAAGGCAATTTTGGGTGCGGGAATGAGGCATAGTTTTGCAGAGGTCTACTTGGGGAAAGATAGGCGATTGTTTTGATGCCTTTAAAGTGATTGAATGAATATATCTGACTGGTGAGAGGTTAAGGAGAGCAAGAAACTTTCAAGTTTCTCCATAAACAGATGAAAACATGGAAAATTAAACAAACTTAAAGGCAGAGCATAGCAAATTATGGATTCTACCTTAACACTTCATTTGTTCAATTGCAGAAGATAAGAGAAGGAAAGCGATGAACATAAACAACTTACAAATACTGAAAGAAGCACACCATCAACACATAAAGCCACATGAATCCCAAATAGTGCTGCAAAACCCTGGTCTTTCCTTTGCCAAAAAGTGCAGATAAGATATGTACAATAGAGTGTCAAGCTATTCCCAAGAGTCCAACCCTGAAAATGACTAAGAAAATACATAATATAGGCAAGAGAACACATTCCCTTGCCTCTAGGGGTCGAGCTCATCATCCTATGAGCTGTTTCAACCAATTCTAAACAAAGCACTACAATCTAGGCAGTCAAAACAACTTGCCTCTATAAGCTAGGAAACCAATTCATTCATTAAATTTTTGCTATTTTGTGAATGAATCATCTAGAATAAGTAAATAAGTGTCAAAAAAACATAATGTTTCATTAATTATATCAAGAGGGGTGAAAAATCACATCACAAGTGAAAACCGGTCAAACTGGCTTCATTTCCTGAGCTGAATGATGAAAATTGTGCCAAAAAACCATGTGCGCCGCGCGTGTGAGCCCTATGCGCCGCACGCCTTTCCACCTATTCTTGGGGCACTTCCCGGAATCCAAATTGAGCTCAGGTTGGCTTGTTGGAAATCCTTGGATGTCTAATTTCTAACCCAAGTGGAATTTTCCAATTTGGTGTCCATTTGACCCTCCACAAGTGCATTCTCCCGGAAGTACTTCCTGCTGGTGCAAAAAGTGGCAGAAAGGTGATTTTCATGGTGTTTTTGAGCCTTTTGGTCACCCAGAACTTGATGAAATGCTTTGGAAATAGCTGAGCAGGTATCATTCATCATGACAAATCCAAAACTACAAGCCATTTTTGATTTGGACCTCCCAATTTTATGGGTCGCGCACTGCGCGCTACTCGTTGAGCCAAAAAACCTATTTTGCAAGCCAAAAATTTCAAAATGACAAACATTTCTCCAAATTTTCTCAAGTTCAGAATGAAGACCCTCTATCATGTGTTTTTCCCTGCCAATGAAGCCTCGGCCAAAATTTGGAGTGGAATGGGCTTTTTCCGCCGTTTTAGCATTTTTCTCAAATGCCTCTTTAGGATCTTCATTTTCACTTTGCAAACATGCATGCGAGCCCAATAGTGAGTTTTCATATGAAGAAGCATGTCCTTGTCTCTGTTTGCCTTCACCAACAACTTCTCCAAATGAGTGTTCACCCGGATGAGCATAGATTCTCGATCAATAGGTGTCAAATCACCGAGTCTCTTTCGGGCCAATTCTCGGTCTTCCCGGATTTTCCACAACTCATAAAGTGGATGCTCATCTTCCAGCTGTTTGTTGAGCTGCTCCAAGTAGTTGATCACCCACTTAGCCATCTGCAATTTCTTTTTCAGCGAGTCATTCTCGGCCCTTTGCTCTCGGATGATCTCCTTTAGCTCTGAGCTAAGAGAACTCGCATCAACATCAATGATATCCGTGTCCTGGCCTCCTGAATGACCCTCATCATAAATGGGCCTCTTGCCCCTATCCCGGATCTGTACCTGTGCTGAAGAAGAAGGTGAGACCCTTTCCACATGATGTGGAGATAATACTCACTGTGCTGATGAAGTCAACGAGACCCCTTCCAACCTGGGTGGAGATAGTACTCGTCATGCAGATGCAAATAAGGCCCTGTGGCCTCGCTGATATGTCACATACGCTGGAGCATTGACATGCTCGGTCTCAGGAATGTCAAGCTGCTGTGAAGGCCCTCCCTCATCATGAACTATCTCTGGAGGAAGCTGTAGCGCTGTAAAGTAATCACGGGAGATGAAATCCTCCCAAGTAATACCCTGCTGTGCCAACTAATGCATCACTATGATTTTGATCAATGCATAATGATATATGCTCCTATGCTGATGTGCTGGGCTCTTCCTTTGTACTAAAGGCACCATCCTCTCTATGTTGCGACACATGAGAAACGGAATGTTCATCATACTTACCCTTGTGAAATGCATCAACAAACGAACATGGTATGCATAGAGACGCGAGAATCTGACCTCGCAACTAAAATATCGAATGATGAGTTTCATCAATGGTGCAAACGCATCTTTCAGGAATCTGAAAGGAAAAGTTACGCTCAAGTGTCCCATATACCCGGGTTTGATATATGGCTCATAGTAGAATCTGTCTAGCAGCTGGCGTTTGCTCCATTCCTCCCCTACATTTGGTATCCCGGTGGCCTGAGCAATAGTCTCGGGTGACAAGGTGAAATTCACTCCGGCAAGGATTACGTGACCATCCTGTAAATGTAGAACAAATAAACGGACTAGTTCCTGATGATGCTGAGTTTTTGAGATCATCTCACAATATTGGAAACATGATTTGCAATGAAAACAATCCATTGCAAGTGGGCAAGCTTGCAATTGAGCCAAAGAAGTAGGCTCCTCCCTGACATGCTGACCACTTTTGCCACCTTTGAGATACCTCCGTGGCACATTTGGCACATTTACCTCCGGTGTAGAATCACTATCATACTCCTACTCATATACTGACTCAGTCTCTGACATGTCTTTTAGAAACAAGATAGTTGGAATATATATATGCTGATGTATAACTATGTGCACAATTGACTGTAAACTGTTTCTTTTTCTCTAAAAATGTTGTGACCAAGGGGACACAAATGTACAAGGGAATATTAGGAAAGGGAAAACATTAGGGAATTGGGGAACATGGAAATAAAACAAGGAATTTAGAGAAGGGAAGGAACATGAAAATGTTGGATTTTAGGGTTTCAGAATGAGGTAGGGATAATGTGTTTGTAATAGAAGTGAGGGACTAGAATTTGAGGGAGTATAGTGTAGGCTTTATGAGGGAATTATTTGGGAAAAATAATGGTGAATATGGGGAATGGGAAACAAAAGGAAATGGGAAAAAATGATAACCTTGGTAACATTCAGTTTTTGAAACCCTACAACAATTTTTGCATTTAAACCTTACAACAATTTCATGGAAAAAGGAGGGTTTTCCACTTGGTTTTCTAGGGCAAACATATCATAAATCCTTTACATTAACCATTCAAAAACCAAGAATAAACCATGGATATGAGCCTACCTGCAAATTTTTGTGGAGAGGAGGAGTTTTGGTGTTTTTCCGAACCAAGTTTGGGCTTAAACCCCAGTGCACTGCGCGCCTCACCCAATGCGCCACGCACCTCTGATGCGCCATGCACGTGCAATTTTCCACTGTGCTTTGGTGCCTGATGCGCCGCGCGCCTCTGGTGTGCCGTGCGCCTAGTCTGATGCGTCGCGCGCCCTTGAAATGCTCCAACTTGCATGAAAATTCACAAATTCACTTTGGAATGGTGCTCTTCACTCTTAGCATGTGGAATGGGTTAAAAATGATGTGAAATATATTCATATAGACTCCCTTTTGATTTTTGCTTGGTCCATAACCCATTTTCTTATGTTTTGTCGTTGACACTTTTTTAAGATTAATAGCTTTCTGACCTTTTTGGTTTCCTCCTTGAATGTGGTTGAAATAATGATTTTCTTTGACGATTTTTGTAGGGATAGCTGTGATATGATCTAGAAAAGGAGACCAAGGCTGCGCTTGGACAATTCAAGAACTGAAATTTTTGAAAATTTTTACAAAAATGAGATGACGACTTATCTTCAAAACATAGCTTTGAAGAGAATTCCTAATTTATCTGATGAAAATTATTTTAGGTGACCATCTATCGAGGACATCCCTCTAGCCTGTTGGTCTTCTTGGACTTTGCAAAAACAAAATTGACTCAACCCTAGACCTAAGACCTAAAAATTTGAAACATGACTGTAAATGACCTTTGAAGCTTTGTTTTTATGTAGTAGTGCCAAGCATGAGGGGAATGAGTAACACAAACCATTCCGTCAGAGTTATGGCATGCCTAATGAAATGCAACTGATTGAAACTGATGGGACACCTAAACATGAAATGCAAAAAGAGCTTTGATCTCTGATGGAGGGATAACTAGACCGATTCTAACAGGCCACGCCTACAAAACTCTAATAAGATTTCATAAAGAACTGTGACATGACCAACTCAAGGAATATTTTTAGTCATTATCCTAGATACTTTTTTAAATAAGTCATTAGGGTAGCATGACAATCCAGTAAAGAATAGTAATTAAAAACTTTTCATGCCATCCTGCACTCTTAAGGAGTAGATTTGTTTCCCCATCTATTAAGTAACCTATCTGTGGTTAATCATAATTAGATTTTTGTTTTTAAACATAAATAAATTAATTGAGGGATACAACGTGTCATTATGAGTCGACCTACTATGATCATGGATCCTAAGGATAATTACATTACCACACTGGTCACCAAACAATGGTAATGGCTTTCAGTTGAAGAAGCTGGAAGACAAGAGGTCTCATCGCGAGTCGACTTGTTCATTATTATTAGTTCTTGTGAATGGCACTGTCATTAGTTGGTTACCAAGCCAGGACAATGGCCTTCAATTAAATTCTAAAAAGAGAAAAAGTAAATTCTCTTAAATAAATTTGACTCTATATATAATAGGTGGGACACAAGAAGTTCATGAGGTTAAAAGATATCCTTGTCGAGGCTATGGATGCCTGCTGGCAACAGGGCCATGCCTGTGGTATTAAAGTTAATCTTACACTATGATTTACTTGGTTATTTTTTCTTTCCCTGAACTCATTATCAATCTCTTCGAGAATGGCTTTAAAATCCTTCTGTTGTTATACCTAGGAGTTCTATCTTTTTGAAATGACTTTATAAATGTAGAACCCTTAGTGCAGGTAATTCACTGTGCCTAGGCAAGAGAAGCTTCAACTATACATGGATAATGGTAAAATGGTCACTGTGGGAAGGTATTAATATGTTTACTTTTAACACCATTGTTTTTAAATCATGTCACTCATGTTTATAATGAGGTTATTTAAGAGAAACTTCTGACCAAAGATCTCTCCGAGATATTTTTGGAAATTTTAAAAGATGACTATTTTTATTCAAGTAACAACACCATCCTTTCAATTTAGTTTTTCCATGGCATCTTTCATTTTATATTTTCTTGAAACCAGCCTAACAAAGAATCTAGTAGATTCTCTGTTTTTAGAGAAAGCTTTATCTAGTGCAGAAAATGTGATCACACAAAATTGTAGGAACATCATTTTGAATGCCTACAAATGTTTCCAATTTTTTTTTTGCAAGGGAGTGGCAGTACTAGATTTCCTTGCATGATGACATGCAAGATGATCAGCATGGGGCAATGTTGGGCCTCTATTTTGTCTTATTTTTACTCGATATCTCTCATGTTGTTGTTGGTTAAATGATTATTGTTCAAAGTATTAGTTCCTTCACTTGTTTTAATAAGATTAAAACATTATTAATAAATGTTTGTCTGTTGCAGGTTTAAAATTTATTCGATCACACTTTTACACGGACTATGGACCTACATTTACCTTCTTGTATTGTGAAATGGATTCCTGTACCAGTGCGGGCATGTTCAAGTGTAGCCATGTTTAGTCCAAACATATTTTATGGCTACCTGCACTCTAAAGGACACACTCTGAAGGATTCCTCGAATACACTCACATTCCTACACTAGAGGATGTGTACAGTTATGTATAGTTCTCTAATACAATTTGTCGGAATTAGAACAAGTTCATAGCATGTTTTCCTCCAAATAGAGAATTGGATGCTACAGAATTAGATACCATTCTCCGATGAAATCTCAAATTCAATGAGAAATGGTAGCCAACCTTTACAATCAGCTTCAGCAAGCTGAGGCACATATTGCTGACACATTACAATCTTTAGTTAGGAACGTTTCTGATCTTGTAGTATTTTTCTCACGTGTTGAAGAATGTTGGCGAGATCTTTATGATCAAATGCTAATGATTCAAAGCATAGCTCTATTATTTGATCATACATATGTTATACAAACTGCTTGTTCTCTTTGGGACATGGGATTGCAATTATTCTGCAAGCATTTTTTGCTATGTACAGAAGCTAAGCATAAGACAATTACTGCCATTTTAGGATTGATTTAGAAGGAGAGAATGGGTGAAGCGGTTGTGTTGGGTTGTGTTATATTCTTTCCACAGCTAGCCCACATAGTTAACTGGGGGGTTAGAGGGGGGGCAGAGCACCCCCTTCGTTGCGCCAATTATGTAGTGGGGGGGGTGGGTCACAGCGAGTTTGAGGTGTACCCGTAATCCATCTTTATGGGGTTCGGGGAAGCACCCCAGAAAATTTTGGTTTTGGACCCTATGCTAGGTTGGGCAGACCCACCTATGGTTTTTTGCATGATTTTCACAATTTTTTTTTGATGCGATGATTTTTGGTCCACGGTTTTGGACATGATGGTTTTTGGTCCATGGTATTGGATGCTTTGGCATGTATAAATATGTATTGTAACATTGAAAGGAAAATAATGAAAAATCAAGTTAGTAGTCCCGGTTTCGGGATCCAGGGGAAATATCTGTGTATATGTGTTTTATGTGTTATGCTCTTGCATTGTTTATTTTCTGTGTTTTAGAATTCGTATGCAGTTAATTTATTTATGGGGTTAAAACCTACATTTGGCATCGGAGAAGATTTGGCTTCAAGGGGATGCCTTTGTTGTTGAGGGGTTTCGCTTAGGCCTATGGTAGACACTGTTAAGTGGGAGATCTGCGAGATCGATTCTGGTGGTGAAAGAAGATGGCGAGCAGTGGAAATATAGAGATTGAGAAATTTAATGGTTAGAGTTTTGAGTTGTGGAAACTGAAGATGGAGGATTTGTTGGTGGATAAAGATCAGTGGATTGCGGTAGATCCAAGTACTAAACCAATGGGAGTGTCCAATGAAGAATGAAAGAATTTGGATCAGAAGGTAAAGAGCACAATATGATTGTGTGTCTCAGATTCAGTATTGTTGAATGTATCAGGGGAAGCTACAACAAAGGCTTTGTGGGACAAGTTAGGGACTTTGTACCAATCTAAGTCTCTGGTGAATAAATTGTTCCCGTAGAAAAAGCTGTATAACCTGAGGATGAAAGATGGAGACTCAGTGATAGAACATCTAAACGCATTTAATACTGTGGTAAGTCAGTTAGCATCTGTTGATATTAAAATTTCAGATGAAGGTAAGTGCATCAGTTTGTTTTGTTCTCTACCAAATTTGTGGGATAGTTTGGTTATTGCAATAGGTAGCAATGCAACTAACTTGCAGTTTGATGAAATAGTCTTAGCCTTGCTGATGGAGGAGATGAGATGGGAGAGCCAAAATGGTGATGCCTTGTCTGTACGAGGATGGTCCCAGAACAAAAACAATAATAATTCATCGAGTGGGAGATCTAAATCTAGAGGGAGATCTAAATATCTAGGAAATCTGTAAAGGTGGTGTGCTGGAAATGCAGAAAGGAAGACCACTTCAAAAGGGAGTGTAAATCTAAAGCTCCTAATAAAGGAAAGAGATCCGATGAGGCTCCTTCTGTAGAGGCGAAAAACACCTCAAATGAAGGTGGGGATGTGTACTTGGCTTCTTCAAGTACACATGTAGATCATGAGGAATGGTTGATTGACTCAGGTGCATCCTTTCACTTCACTCGCCATAGAGAGTGGTTCTGTGAGTATGAGAAATATGATGGTGGTGATGTCTTCTTGAGGGATGATGGGTAGGCTACAATCATTGGTCTTGGAAAAGTAAATTTGAAGATCCAAGGTGGAAGGGTTAGAACACTTCCAAGTGTTCTGCATATTCCTACATTAGCCAGAAATCTGATTTCCGTTAGCAAGCTAGATGATGCAGGTGTAAAAACAGTGTTCGATAAGGATACCTACAAGATGGTTCAGGGAGCATTAGTATTGATGTGGGGAGTTCGGATTGGAACTCTGTACAAGCTATAAGGTAGCACTATTGTTGATGGGTGGAACGGTTCCATGGTTCCTGAAAGTGGAGTAGAAAATCTAGTGGTCTCTGGAGAAAATACCATGTTGTGGCATCAAAGGCTTGGACATATTGGAGAGAAGGGCCTTCAAGTACTTCATGGTAAAGGTATGGTAGAAGGTATGGGTAATAGGTCTCTAGATTTTGATTTCTGTGTATACGAGAAGTAGAATCGAGTGAGTATCCACTTTGGTGGTAAGAGGGTGAAACATATATTAGAACTTGCACACAATGATGTGTTTGGACCTGTGAAGGTTCCATCACTGGGTAATTCTATGTACTATGTATCATTTATACATGAATTCTCAAGAAACACATGGATATATTTCCTTAAGAAGAAATCTGAAGTCTTTGACAGGTTTAAGAATGTAAGGCTCTAGTGGAAAACTAGACAGAGAAGAAGATAAAGGTGTTGAGGACAAATAATGGTGGAGAGTTTTGCATTAAGGAATTTGAAGAATTCTACAAGAATTGTGGTATAGCATGGCAAAATACTACTCCATATACACCTCAGCAAAATGGAGTTGTAGAAATAATGAACAAGAAGTTGATGGAAAGGGCAAGAAGCTAGATCAATGGTGCTGGGATAGGACAGGAATTCTGGGCAGAGGCGGTGGATACTACATGTTACCTGGTCAGTAGGTCACCTTCATCAACGTTGGAGGATAAGACTCCACAAGAGGTATGGACTCGTAAGAAACCATCTCATTCACATCTAAGGTTATTTGGATCTCATGCATATGTACATGTTCCAAAGGATAAACAAACCAAGTTGGATAGTAAATTTGAAAAGTGCATCTTTATTGGGTATAATGATGGTTTAAAGGCTTATAAGCTTTGGAAACCAGCAACAAGGAAGGTTGTGTACAACTGAGATGTGTGTTTAGAGAGGTGAAAGATGTTAATAAACATGAAGTCCCACCAAATGAACCTAAGAAGATAGAATTTGAGCGAAAGGAGGAAGAATCAGACTCTATAGTAGAGGAGGAATCAAAAGATGAAGAGCCACAAAATCCGGTTGTGAGAAGATCAGTTCGAGAAAAAGGGCAGCCAGAAAGGTATAGTCCATTTTCTTTCTATTTAGATTTTGCTCTATCTGTTATTGATGATGATGCCAGCACTGTGAAGGAAGTAGTGGATTTAGAAGATGGAAAACTCTGGAAGGAGGCCATGGTTGATGAAATGGCATCTTTGCACAAAAATTAGGCTTGGGATCTGGTGGAGTTGCCAGCTGGAAGGAAACCCATTGGCACCAAATGGGTTTTCAAAAAGAAGACAAATGTAGAAGGAAAAGTGGAGAAATACAAAGCTCGGTTGGTAGAAAATGGTTATTCCTAGGTGCCGGGAATTGATTTTGGTGATATTTTTCTCCTGTTGCTAAGGTAACTTCTATTAGATTACTTTTATCATTGTTGTTGCTTTTGATTTTGAGGTAGAACAGATGGATGTGAAGACAACATTTCTTCACGGGATCTGGAAGAGGATATCTATAGGAAGCAACCTGGCGGTTTTGCGGTCAAGGGTAAGAAAGAACTAGTATGTAAATTAAATAAGTCTTTGTATCAGTTAAAACAGTCACCAAGGATGTGGTATCAGAAATTTGATACATTTATACGGGGACTTGGCTTCACCAGAAGAAAAGAAGATCACTGTGTGTATTTTAAATTAATTGGTGGCCATGTTATTTATTCAGTCTTGTATGTGGATGATATGTTGATAGTTAGAAATGACAAAGAAATTATCCAGGATTTGAAGACCCAATTCTCCTCCAAATTCGACAGGAAAGATCTTGGTGCTACAAATTATATTTTGGGGATGGAAATTAAAAGAGATCATACAAAGATGAATCTCTAGTTAAACCAGAGGAAGTATGTTGAGAGAATACTAGAGAGGTTTAATATGCTGGATAGTAAACTGGTGAATGTTCCTATTCCAATAGGTGTGAGGTTATCTGTTGAAAAGTGTCGCAAGACATAAGAAGAGGAGGAGGAGATGTCCCGTGTTCCATATGCAAGTGTAGTCAGTAGCCTGATGTATGCAATGATCTATACTAGACCAAAAATTGCACATGCAGTGGGAGTATTGAGCAGGTTTATGTCAAAACTAGGGAAGGAGCACTGGACAGAAGTGAGTTGGGTTTTCAGGTATTTGCATGGCACTAGTGATTATGGTTTTAGCTACCAAGGAAGACCAGGGTTGGATAGAGTGTTGCATATTCATGGCTTTGTTGATGCAGACTGGGCTAGAGATCTGGATCAGAGAAGATCTACAAGTGGGTATGTTTTTAATCTATTTGGAGGTGCAGTGAGTTGGATGAGTAAGAAACAATCTATAGTGGCACTATAAACTACAGAGGCAGAATACATGGCAGCCACTCATGCAAGAAAGGAAGCAATTTGGTTGCAAAGGTTGTGTTCAAGTATGGGGTTAGTACAGGAAGCTATAAGGATAGACTATGATAGCCAAAGTGCAATTATCTTGGCAAAGAACCCTGCATATCATTCAAATACAAAGCACATTAATGTTCAGTATCACTTTGTGAGGGATATGATAGAAGACAAAAAGGTGGACACTTTGAAGAATACTTCAGATGCATTGACAAAATTTGTGACCTCTGAGAAGTTCTCTTGGTGTAGAGAAATAATCAGTGTTTCAAGGCTAGAAAAATGACTAAGCTCTCTTGTGGCCCCCTTGTGGAAAGAAAACAACAAGTGGGAGAATGTTGGGTTGTGTTATATTCTTTCCATGACTAGCCCACGTAGTTAACCAGGGAGTTAGAGTGGGGCCGGAGCACCGCCTTCATTGCGCTGATTGTGTAGCAAGGGGGTCACAAGGGGTTTGATGTGTACTTGTAACCCCACTTTATGGGGTCCGGGGCAAAGCCCTGGAAAATTTTGGTTTTGGACCCTATGCTAGGTTGGGCGGACCCACCTATGGTTTTGTGCATGATTTTCGCACATGTTTTTTGGACGCGATGGCTTTTGGTCCATGGTTTTGGATGCGATGGTTTTTGGTCCATGGTATTGGATGCTTCGACATGTATAAATATGTATTGTAACATTGAAAGGAAAATAATGAAAAATCAAGCTGGTAGTCCCGGTTTTCGAATCCAAGGGAAAATATCTGTGTATATGTGTTTTATGTGTTATGCTCTTGCATTGTTTATTTTCTATGTTTTAGAATTTGTATGCAGGTAATTTATATACTGGGTTAAAACCTACAGGTTGACAAGACTTTGCTAAATGAGCCTTTTAGGTGGTTCACTACACATAGAGGAGAATAAGAGTGGGGAATATTCATTCCTTGTTGGGTATAATCAATCCCAATTTGATTGAGGCAGTCCCCCTCTTCGACCACTATGTAATGGAATCCAGCATGCTCTTTGTTCCTCTGCAACCTGAAATATGATTGCTCTTTCTCTACATATGGTTGTAAACCCTTCATCGACATCCCTAGATACCCATTTTCATATTAAAGAACCTGCTAGATCATGGAATTTTGACTTGTTGTTATTCTCATGGTGATATTATCGACAACTAATGGATTTTGAAAGTCAGAGAAAGATTGGTAGTCCTTCATACTGCGTGTGTGGACCGTGGTTTTCATCCCATATAGAACTGACCGAATGGTAGGCCCAGATGCTTTTAGAATTCCCAATGCAGACCATCATGTTGTAGTGACTCAAATGTGTTCGAACAATTGTGATGGAAAATCCCGTGAATGTAGAGCACATGATATTGATATTCTGAAGTCTCTGATAAAATTTGTTCCTCCGCATGATACTACTATGAGTAGTTCATCATTGTTAAGAAATTTACTACATAACATAAATAATTATTGACAGGAATAAATATAAAAATAACTAGCAACAACCATAAACACATAAACACAAATGTTTATCCGGGAAAACCCCAAATCTAGGGAAAAACCCAACCTAATAAGATCTTATTAGCATTGGCCAAAACCCTGGCCAATCCAACCAAGTGAGCCTTCACTGCTCACCTCCAGGTCTTGCATTACAATGAAGTCCTTCCAGCCTTTTATAAGCTCCATTACATATAATATCACGGGCAGAATACTATGGGTGCACAATACCATGTGCCCCAAAACCATCATTGTTTAGCCTGGTCAACTTTGACTCTATCTGAAGTCAAGTTTACCTAACAATTCCCCCCTTAAATTGGACTTGGGGTTCCTTGAATAATTCTATCCAAACCTGCTAAGTGAGACAATCCCACTCACTCTAGCTCTTACCCCACTCAGAGTTTTTACTAAGCGTATTATTAACCCAACATCCCCCCTATCACCTAGGTCTAACCCAGACTTTATCGGTGATCACCGAGGGGTACACATGCCTTACCAGGTCTTACAATAGTATGCCCATTTACATGCAATAATTTTGACTTCATTAATTTTTAATTTTTTTGTTTATTGTGGTTGCGATTTTGATCCATCCTCTCTCAATTTGATTTTCTCAACAACTTCTATCAAACTGCTCCAACTGTGAGCCCAACAAGAACCTCATAGATTCTAGCACTAGTGGACTCACGTAGTAGAAAATGAACAATTTTCAAAGCCGCATGAACAATTTTCTTCTGTTGACCTTTTTAAATAGCCGCATGAATCCCAAACAATTCATCAACATGTTCCAAATCAATAAATATCGCAAATGCACTGCGATCCCTAGCAGTTATGGCACTATCTTTCGCACATTCTCCTCAAGGTTCTTCCATGTATAATTGTTCCACTGTTATTTTCATACCTAGATTGTAAAAAAGGCTACGTTGATCTCATCAGGCACTATAAACCCCTAGCATCAAAGAATCCCTTTGAAGCCAATATCTGGCTCTGATACCAGTTGTTAAGAAATTTATTACATAACATAAACAATTATTAGGAGGAACAAATATAAAGATAACTAGCAACAACCATAAACACATAAACACAAATGTTTATTCAAGAAAACCCCAAATATAGGGAAGAACCCAACCTAAAAAGATCTTATTAGCATTGGCCAAAACCCTGGCCAATCCGACCAAGTGAACCTTCACCGCTCACCTCCAGGTCTTGCATTACAATGAAGTCCTTCCAGCCTTTTATAAGCTCCATTACATATAATACTACGGGCATAATACTATCGGTGCACAATACCATGTGCCTCAAAACCATCACTGTTTAACCTGGTCAACTTTGACTCTATCTCAAGTCAATTTTACCTAACAATCATCATGCAAAGAAGAAGGGAGCAGTCAAATTTCACTTTCCAACAGTATTATGATTCTACGAAAAGAGGAACAATTCACCTATTTTGACATTTAGTTACAAAACTAATTTCATTCCGGGAAAACTCTTAAGATAATAAATATTCCCCTATTGTATTTAGATTAGCTGTTAAAAGCCTCAATTTGTATTTTGATCCATATATAGGTTTAAGGGACTACCTGGAGTAGGGGAGTTAGTTAGTCAATTGATCAGTTGATAGCATAAGTATGCGCAGGCATAGAAGGAACATGAAGAAGGAAGGAGAAGTTGGTCCCAATGTAGCATCACACAGATCATATCTTATGGATCACTTCTCCTCCTTGTTCGAGTTAGCTATTTGTCTACATAATGTGAAAGACTGATTTTCAATATTAATTGAAGCATTTCTTGCCATGCTCTATTTATCTATTTCATGCATCTCATAACTTAAATTCTTGTGTGAACTAGGTCGCTCATAGATGGTGCGAGCCGGCTAGGTTGACCACCAGACTAGCTCGACACCGTTCTACATATTTTAGATTAAATTTTATTTAAATTATTGTTTTCTGTGTATGAAATTCTTATCGCAAGATTTAATTAGTTTCAGTCTCTTTCCTTATACAAACTGATGTTATTAAATCTGTTGCAATGTTTTCCTTTCGACTGCAAGATTGATTTGATTTTTTGTATTAGAAATTGTTCTTGCACTTGAAATCTTTCTTTATACCCAATAAGGATTGCATCCCTTCAGAACATCTGAATTTACAACGTCAACTTATGCATTGACACTCTTCCTTTATGAGATGTAATGTGCAACCTGAAACTATTGAATTGATTCAGATCTATTTAATTTATATTCCAGAACCTAAGATTGACTTGAGTGTTCATAGTTTCAAGCCATTAACACATTCATTCACTTTATGCTTACAAGAAATGATATCTTACTCAAAAGAAGAGATCACATATATATTTCTGTCATTTTAAATCATGATGCTTCTAGAGCCCACATTTATGAAATGGAAACTACTGCATCTTTGAAAAATGATAATGTTTATCTTCCATTGTAGTTGACTTTAAAATTCTTGATAGTTCTACAAGATTTATTCCTAGGGACAAGGAAGGCGAGAGAATCTATATTGAATCTGTTTCCTTCATAAGTTTAATTACACAAAAAATTTTGCCAATGCTTTCAAGTTAATTTTACATAGAGGTAGATGCAGTAGAATTAGTGTAGGAAGAATGGTTTTGATTTGCTCATGAATTTATTCCATCATTTATAGCCTTTTTGATATTGTGTTGGCACTACTTGGTTTCCAGTTCCGATTTCCCTTTTGTTTTCTCACACATAGAATTTCCTTTCGCATTGTTAAATAGTATAGGATTGCCTTTAATTTCCCACATGATTTTAATTGTTTAGATTGGTGTTTCTCGAATTCTCTTTTAGTGCAAGATTTCATTTATTGTCGAGATTAATGCACAAGATATACGAGAACTTGTTTTGATGGTTGTGAGGGGCTCTCTCTAGCATTTCAAGTGTTGTGTCTCGAATTACATGAACTGTCGGATTGACAATTAAATGTTGGTACATTTATGGACCACATATTGCACCCAACAATAGCATTTTAATCCAATTATTCAATGATCTTAAATACTTACCTCACGGTCCTTTGAAGATCTTCGCTCTGATTCGCTATAGCTAACAGAGGTATCAACTGCAAATTTCATAATGAATCCTCCCAGAATTCAATCAAGGCAATGATTGATAGCCCGTGTGATATTATATTCAGAGGCCTCTAGTCGTTGCACCATTTTTGAGTCCACACTATAGTACTATCGAGTTTCCACCTTCCTTGATTGTCTTTCAGTTTAGCTAATGACTTGTATAGTTCAATTGGGAAGGTGTAGAAGAATATTTCATGCATCTATGTATACAAATATCTATTTAACCAATCCTCCTTCGACAAGCATGCATTCTTGTTTTCTTGCACTACAAACTCATGAACCATTTGATCCAACCACTTTTCAATGTCTTTCTTGGTCGGGTTCCAATGATATGAAATCACACCTCTATTAAACAGATCTCGTTGCCAGCAACAAAACCATTTGTTGGATTAGGGGGTCCTGACCCAGGTTCAGACTTAGTTGAATCAACCAACAAAACCCTACGCTATTAGCCCTTTCAGAAACAACCCGTGTAGTGTAGGTTGTAGTCTCACCCAAAGCAGTATGGGGGGATGCAAGAACCAAGTTTCTGCATCTAGAGACTGGTGTGATGTCTTCCATTGCCTTGGATCTGCCTCTGTGTGGTTCTATAAACTTCTAGGGAATTTCACTATAACTCAGTTAAAGTAGCCTTTAGACCTTTGCGAAGGTCCATGCTCAGTCCTTGCAGACCCTTAACAATCGATTTACCTACTTATGTGCATCAAAAAGTAACCCTAGATTGGAGTTCACATATATCTACTTTATTTGCCAGAAAACATAAGAGAAATGGTCTGAAACTTCGTAGAATTGGTAAAACATTTATTTCATACATTATTAAGACATATTCAATAAATTCTCATAGCATTCAATCATTATTTCATAAAAAATGTCATTCATTGGAAAAATATAACATAAACAGATACAAATGGAAATATTCAGTAATTCTTCAGAAAATTGTCTTGATTGATCTTCAATTCACTAGTTACGGACTCAAACTACCTTAGATACACAGCTGTAGGGGTTCACACACTCATTTGTGGACTCCACCTAGCCCTCCACGCACTCAGCTATGAAGTCTTTCCTTCTCTACCTAAGCGCAGGAACGAGAGCCTTCCTACCTTAGCTCCTACCCGAAACTCCTCAATGAGCCTATTTCTCTATCTTTTATTACTTCACTACCTCTTAGACTCACTGTGACTCAACTATATATATACTTTTCAATACAATGCCATGGTTCATGGACCATGGGTGAATCTCAAAACTGACTCAAGACTCTACTTAAAACAATGGGCTAAGCCCCTTTGACTCTTATTCATCTACGCGGTCCACTTCCATATATCGCAGAGACTTTACATCTTTTACAAAAATCTATTCAAAATTTGGGTTAACTAACCCAAAACTGACCCAGGGGATCCCATCCCAATAAGGGGGGCCTGCCTACTGACATATATACATTGGAAAGAAAAATTACAAGATAAGTACTTTTTTATGGAATGAACCTCAAAATAACATCATTAATATTAAGAAACGAATTATAGTTTTATATTACAATGGTTTGAAGTGATCCAATAAAACTTGTCATCAAGTTACAATACACACTGATATACAATACTCATCACACACTAATTTAACACCCCATATGTACACTATATTTCTCATAGAAAAATGCATCAAACCACCAAGGATTAGGCTCACACTAAATATTGGCTTATATTCAATATCCTCATTTTCTTAAACATTACATGAAGTTTATATGGCAATAAGGGAGGGCATGTTGAGCAATATTTGATCCCTATTTTCATATTTATCTAAATTGTTGTAGGCTTGAAACAGAGACAAGAATAATGTCTTGTGGAAATTTATATTGTTGATCCATGAAAATAACCATGCAATTTTCGAAAACTCAAAATTGTTTTAACTATTGAACGATGTTTGTGTGTATTATCTATATTTTCACTTGGGCCATTAGTTTTGAGATGGAACTTTGCTTGTCAAATGTAGGAGTAGTTTGATCAACATTGATCCATGTCAGTCAACTTAAGAACAAATCCCATGTGGTAGATTTAACGTCTAAGTGTTCATATATATGAAAATGATTGACTTGGTTTATTGAATCCATATTGTTGTTACATTATTCAATACCCTTGTTAGTAAAAGTAAATACGTAGCTCAATTAAATCCATTAAACTAATGGAATTGAATAGGAAAAATTAATATAAACTCATTAGATGTTTACTATTGACAAATATGTAGATATTAATACATGCTTTATGACACTTGTGTATGTTTTAACCTCGTACAAAAATTACCTACATACGAATTGTAAAACACAGAAAATGAACAATGCGAGAGCATAACACATAAAACACATATACACAGATATTTTCCCCAGGATCCCAAAACTGGGACTACTAGCTTCATTTTTCACTATGTTCCTTTCAATGTTACAACACATATTTATATATGCCGAAGCATCCAATACCATGGACCGAAAACCATTGCATCCAAAACCATGGACCAAAAACCATAGGTAGGTCCACCCAACCTAATATAGATTCCAAAAAACAAATATTCCTCGAGCACTGCCCTAGACCCCGTAGAGGCATATCCCCCTGACAGGGGGGCTGCCACCCGCCTTGTGACCTCCCCACTGTGCAATCGGCACAACAAAGGGGGAACTTGCCCCCCCCCCACCCCTGCCCTCTAACCCCGCAGTTCACTACGTCGGTTAGTCATGGAAAGAATATAACACAACCCAACATTCTCCCACTTGTATTTTTCTTTCTACAGGGGGGCACCGTAGAGCTTAGTCATTTTTCCAGCCCTAAAATTCCCATTGTTTCTCTACACCAGGAGAACTTCTCAAAGCTCACTTTTGTCAATGCATCTGTGGTATTCTTCAAAGTGTCCACCTTTTTGTCTTCTACCATATCCCTTACAAAGTGATACTAAACATCAATGTGCTTTGTCTTTGAATGATAAGGAGGGTTCTTTGCCAAGAAAATTTCACTTTGATTGTCACAGTCTATCCTTATAGCTCACTGTACTAACCTCATACATTAACACAATCTCTACAACCAAACTGCTTCCTTGCTTGCATGAGTGGCTGCCATGTATTCTGCTTCTATAGTTGATAGTGCCACTACAAATTGTTTCTTAGTCATCCAACTGACTGCACCTCCAAATAGGTCAAACACATACCCACTTGTAGATCTTCTCTGATCCAAATCTCCAACCCGATATGCATCAACAAAGCCACAGATATCCAAAATTCTATCCAATCTTGGTCTTCCTTGGTAGCACAAACCATAATCAGTAGTGCCATGCAAATACCTGAAAACCCGCTTCACTATTGTCCAATTCTCCTTCCCTAATTTTGACATAAACCTGCTCAATACTCCCACTGCATGTGCAATGTCTACTCTAGTATAGACCATTGCATACATCAGGCTACCGACTGCACTTGCATATGGAACACATGGCATATCCTCTTCCTCTTCTTATGTCTTAGGACATTGTTCAGCATATAACTTTACACCTATAGTAATAGGAACCTTGACCATTTTACTATCCTGCATATTAAACCCATGCAGTATTGTCTCAACATACTTCTTGTGGTTTAACCAGAGCTTCCTCTTTTCCCAATCTCTTTTAATTTCCATGCCCAAAATATAGTTTGCAGCACCAAGATCTTTCATGTTGAATTTGGACAACAATTGGGTCTTCAAATCCTGGATAATTTCTTTGTCATTTCCAACCAGCAACATATCATCCACATACAAGACCAGATAAATAACACAGTCACCAATTATTTTAAAATGCACACAATTATTTTCTTTTCTTCTGGTGAAGCCAAGTCCCCGTATAAATGTATCAAGTTCCTGATACAACATCCTCAGTGACTATTCTAACCCATACAGAGAATTCTTTAACTTGCATACCAATTCTTTCTAACCCTTCACCACAAAGCCTTGAGGTTGCTTCATGTAGATATCCTCTTCGAGATCCCTGTGAGGAAATGTTATCTTCACATCCATCTATTCTACCTCAAAATCAAAAGTGGAAGTAACAGATAAAAGTAATCTAATAGAAGTTACCTTGGTAACAAGAGAAACAATGTCACCAAAAATCAATTCCCGACACCTGGGAATAACCTTTTGCTACCAACTGAGGTTTGTATTTCTCCACCTTTCCTTTTACATTTGTCTTCTTCTTGAACACCCATTTGCTTCCAATGGGATTCCTTCCAACCGGCAACTCTGTTAGATCCCAAGCCTCATTCTTGTGCAAAGATGCCATTTCATCAACCATGGCCTCCTTGCAGAGTTTTCCATCCTCCGAATCTACTACTTCCTTCACTGTTCTAGGATTATTAACAATAATAGATAAAGCAAAATTTGAATAGAAATAAGATGGGATATACTATTTTTCCTTCCTTCTTTCTCGAATAGATCTTCTTACACCTGGAGTTTGTGGCTCTTCATCTTCTGATTCCTCCTCTGCTATAGAGTCTGATTATTCCTCCTTTAGCTCAAACTCTATCTTCTCGGGTTCCTTTGGTTGGAATTCATGTTTAATAACATCTTTCACCTCTTTGAACACCACATCTTAGTTGTACACAAGCTTCCTTGTTGTTTTGTTCCAAAGCTTACAACCCCTTAAACCATCCTTATACCCAATAAAGATGCACTTTTCAGATTTACTACCCAACTTGGTTCATTTCTCCTTTGGAACATGTACATATGCATCACATCCAAATACCCTCATATGTGGAAGTGAGGGTTTCTTACCAGTCCATACCTCTTTTGGAGTCTTATCCTCCAACACTGATGAAGGTTATCTGTTGACTAGGTAACATGCTGTCTCCACCGCCTCTGCCCAAAATTCTTGTCCTAACCCAGCACCACTGAGAATTCTTCTTGCCCTTTCCATCAATGTCTAGTTCATTCTTTCTATAGCTCCATTTTGTTGAGGTGTATATGGAGTAGTCTTCTACCATGCTATACCACACTTCTTAGAGAATTCTTCAAATTCCTTACTGCAAAACTCTCCACGATTATCTATCCTCAACACCTTTATCTTCTTCTCTGTCTGGTTTTACACCAGAGCCTTAAATTCTTTAAACCTGTCAAAGACTTCAAATTTCTTCTTAAGGAAATATATCCATGTATTCCTTGAGAAGTAATCTATAAATGATACATAGTACATAGACTTACCCAGTGATGGAACCTTCACAAGTCCAAACACATCACTGTGCATAATCTCTAATATATGTTTTTCCATCTTACCACCAAAGGGGAAAACCACCTAATTCTGCTTCCCATACGTACAATTTTCACAAAAATCAAAATCCAAAGATCTATTGTTCATACCTTCTACCATACCTTTACCATGAAGTATTCAAAGACCCTTCTCTCCAATATGTCCAAGCCTTTGATGCCACAACATTGTCTTCTCTCTAGAGACCACTAGATTTTCTGCTCCACTTTCAGGATCCACAGAACTGTTGCACCCATCAACAATAGTGCTACCTTGTAGCTTCTAAAGAGTTTCAGTACGAACTCCTCGCATCAATACCAGTGCTCCTCAAACCATCTTGCAGGTATCCTTCTCGAACATAGTTTTTACACCTGTATCATCCATCTTTCTTAAAGAAATCGAATTTCTCACTAATGCAGGAATATGCAGAACAGCTGGAAGTGTTCTAACCCTTCCACCTTGCAACTTCAACCTTTCTTTTTTGTGACCAATGATTCTAGCCTTCCTATCATCCCCTAAGAAGACATCACCACCATCATATTTATCATACTCACAAAACCATTGTCTATGGGGAGTGAAGTGAAAGGATGCACCTGAGTTAATCAACCATGCCTCATGATCTACATGTGTACTTGAAGAAGACAAGTACACATCCCCACCTTCATCTGAGGTGGTTTTCACCTCTACAGAAGGAGCATCATCAGATCCCTTTCCTTTGTCAAAAGATTTAGATTTACAGTCTCTTTTGTAGTTCCCTTCCTTTCTACATTTCCAACACTCCACCTTTATAGGTTTTCCTGGAGATTTAGATCTCCCACTTGATGACTTATTTTTGTTTCTATTCTGGGACCATCCTCATATAGACAAGGCATCACCATTCTGGCTCCCCATATTTTTCCATCTCATCTCCTCCATTAGCAAGGATGAGACTATTTCATCAAATTGCAATGCAATTGCATTGCTACCTATTGCAATAACCAGACTATCCCACGAATCTGGTAGAGAAAAAAACAAAGTGATGCACTTATCTTCATCTAAAATTTTAATATCAATAGATAATAACTGACTTACCACTGTATTAAATGCATTCAGATGCTTTGTCACTGAGTCTCCATCTTTCATCCTCAAGTTATATAGATTTTTCCGTAGGAACAATTTATTCACCAAAGACTTAGATTGGTACAAAGTCCCTAACTTGTCCCACAAAGCCTTCGTCATAGCTTCCCCTGATACATTCAACAATACTGAATCTGAGACAAACAATCGTATTATTCTCTTAGCCTTCTGATCCAAATTCATCCATTCTTCATCGGACACTCCCATTGGTTTAGTACCTAGATCTACCATGATCCACTGATCTTTATCCACCAATAGATCCTCCATCTTGAGTTTCCACAACCCAAAACTCCGATCATTAAATTCCTTGATCTCTATCTTTCCACTGCTCGCCATCTTCTTTCACCACCAAAATCGATCCCATAGGTCTCCCACTGAACGGGGTCTACCACAGGCCTAAGCACAACCCCTTAGCAAAAAAGACATCCTTTTGAAGCCAAAACAGCTTTGATACCAAATTTAGTTTTTAACCCCATACATAAATTACCTGCATATGAATTCTAAAACACAGAAAATAAACAATGCGAGAGCATAACACATAAAACACCTATACATAGAGATTTCCCCTTGGATCCTAAAACCAGGACTACCAGTTTGATTTTTCATTATGTTCCTTTCAATGCTACAATACATATTTTTACATGCTGAAGCATCCAATACCATGGACCAAAAACCATCGCATCCAAAACCATGGACCAAAAACCATAGGTAGGTCCACCCAAACTAATATAGGGTCCAAAAAAAAAATTCTCGGTGCACTGCCTTGGACCCCGTAGTGGGGGGCTACCCACCCCCCTCAAACTCCTCGGATAGGGGGGACTGCCACCCCACCGTGAACCCCCCACTACACAATCGGTGCAACGAAGTGGGGGGCTCTGCCCTCCCTCTAACCTCCTGGTTCACTACGTAGGTTAGTCATGGAAATAATATAACACAACCCAACAACTTGGTATCATATTCCAAGATGTCATTTGGATTCCAATGGTTGTTCATGTTCCACACCATAACCCTTAGCATATTATTTGTCCAATATTCCCCCCCTAAATCTAAAGGGTTGCATATGAGTCCAAGATGATAGCTTAAATATAAAAGTGCAAAAAAATGACTTGATGTTCGCCAATGACTTGATGTTCTCCAATGACCTGATGTGCTCTATAAAATGGTGGTTTTTAAGGGAGACCACAAACCCAATGAGGTGGTAGAAATTGAGGTCTCAATTGGTAGTGGTTTAAGGTTGACCACCAACTCTAGAACATGATGCGGTTCCTAGAATAATTCTAAATTTGGCTAGAATTTGAAGTATTATGCTAGTGGAAGTGCTCCCTAAAATTCTAAATGGGAGACCATTGAGGACTCAAACAATGGTGGTTTAAGGAATGTCAGCAATGAAATATCATGCTCATGGAGAATTACTTTGTCTCTAGCTACAACTCTGAATCTGGGCATGGCTGACATTGGTTCTAGGCCCAGTATGTGGCTCAAGATATGGCTTAGGCTCACTTGATTTGGCTTAGAATCTAGTAACTAACATTCAATTCACCCCCTGTCAAATATAAGGTGATAATATAAATAAAAATCTACTACAAGACATTTCAATGCTCGAGAATAAATTTTACAGTATGATCAAAATATATTCTTGATTGTTGAAGCTCATTACCAAGAAGCCAATCATCCAAGGTGAATATGCCTTCTTGTAGGAGGCTTGTTTTTGGAACATCTACTTGAATGATGAGTGTACTTACCACAATGCTCGCAAGGGTGAAGATCAAAACACACATCTTTCACATGGAAACCTCAATCATAATGTTGACATCTACAAATTTGTCACTGTGAATGTCGATGAGGGGTGAGATCTCGAAAAGGTGAAGATGAACCTCCTTGAAAAATCTAGCACTTTGAAATTTGATGGGATGAGAATAGTATGGAATATGAAAGGAAAAATCCATGTCATATTCAAGGTTGTTTTTGTTCTTATTGTTAACAACGTCTTCTGAAGGTATGATGATGGGCTTCGGAAGATCAAGTTGAACTTTTGCATCTTCACGAAACTCTACTCCTGAAGTGGGAACTGACTGTGAATCAATCTCAACCTCGATTTGATCACCTTTTGTCAACTGATGGGATTCTATCTCAACCTCATACAAATAATTGTTTTGAACAAGAACTAGTTCAAAATGATGTCTCCTTTGTTGTAGCTCCTCTTGTTGTAGCTAAGATTCAAGTTGCAAAAAATTGGTCGTGTGTTGTGAATTTTGCAAACAGATTCAAATGCTATAGAGGATATCCTTGTTTATTTTTAATATATCAGGAAAAAAGGAGTGTATTAAAGTATTCAATAACTCTAATAATTCACCAATTAGAGCCATTTTCTCTGTAAAAATAAATACTCGATAAATAAAGGAAGTCAATTCAACCGGTAATACATCAGTGCTGGAATATGTCAAGCAAAATTTGGTTTCCGCTTTAATAACATGCACATAATTATATTTTTGATTTTATAACAAATGTAATATAAAATTCTATTCCAACCTCTTTTTTTTGGATTAAATTGAGTGTAGTGTTGATGTTAATGCAATTACCCTTCAATTTCAAAATTGTGATTCTAGATATGTAAAACCTTGAATTCAAATGATATGTGTTCACAAGAATACATGTTTAAGAATCCATAAACATGAGGAATCGAAAATCATGAGGAAGGTGAAGATACCTATTGACCAACCGAGTCCTTAGATCGTGTGAAACTAGCTCACCAAAGAAGGTGAAAGGTGAATCGTCAATTTTGTCAAACATACTACTTGAGTATGGAGATCACTATAAAAGGTTCGCACACCATCACAAAATTACATCAACTGTGATGGAAATCATATCACGATCACATCTTACATGCCAACATCTACGTAGGTGGGAGTAAAAAAAGCGAAATGTCAACAAAACCTAGGAAGGAGACACTGCCAATGGAAATTCATTAGTCAATGTGTGGAGCAACACATGGAGGTAAGAACAAGAGGTTCCATTGAAAGGTTGTAAAAATAATAATTAGATTTCATAAATGTGAAGCCTTGATGTCCCCCTATGCTTGAAATGTGAGGAACCATGTGATCAATGGTGCCAACACCACATTTGCTAAGCTCATTCTCTCATCTATAAAGGGCTCCTCTTAGCCAACTGTCTACATAATGTTCTCCACAGTGAAAAAGTGTTCAATCATTTCTTATTGCACGCTCGCATTTTTTTCCCAATCGATTTTAGGATCTTCGTTCCTTTATGTAAGAAATATCCATGAACAAATATTTTTTGTTGGCAACGTCACCCTAGAATTGAGAAAGCAAGCTCTAGCTCCACAAAATGGACAGTGTGGTGTTGGATAGTCTCCAAACTTCCTCAAATATTAAAAGTGACTATGCAAGGAGTGTCTCATTGTCATTATGTGTTATCACCAAAAAATGATCACCTAACCATTGCTAACTAGGTTGATCGAAATACACCATGTACGATTAATTTTACCATAGTAAAATCACTTTCACTATGGGAAATAATTTAGTAAACCATTTTTATTAAATTATTTATGGTTAAAGTTTAAAAGCCTCATAAGTGTAATTGAATAAATCATAATTTATTTACTTTTCTCTAGGAATAATTATTAAATCATTGCTCCATAATTATTCCTTGTTGCATTTCACTCAATAACTTAGGAATAATTAAATAAATCACTATTTATTTATTATTCCTTAAATCTATTATTGGAATAATTATTAAATAATTATTTCAATTTCAAACCATTCTTAATCCTCGCGAAATAATTAATAAACTATTTTATTTGTTAATTATTTCTAAATAAATATATTTGACAATATTGAGTATCTTTTCCCTCTCTAAACAATATAATAAAGTATTCCTAACGGTTAGATCTTTGAATTGCTCAATATTATTTTATTATTTTGTGATTTCTTATGCTTCAGATTTGCAATAATAAAATGAGAAAAACCTGCAACAAAAAAGGCATATATGATCTAAAATAGCAATAACTATCCAATGTAATAACCCATGGAAAGACTTTTAAATGAATAATAATCTTTATTGATAACACCTAGAGAAGGAGATCTACAAAAAGGGTCTACTAGTCCCCCTCCGTGGGATGAGCCCTTTGATGTCCTTGATGCACTAGTAATCGATTCTCTCTCTCAATATGTGAAAAACCAAAAACTATGTGTAGAACTCAAGTGGGAGGCCAAATGCAAACAAACGATAATGTGATGATGATAATGATCATGGTGAAGAATGAATGGAAAACCCTCTTATGTATAACAAAGTATTGGGTTGACCTCGAAAATTGAAAATAATAAAATAATGTTGACCAAATAAAGATCTAATCGTTAGGAATACTTTATTATATCTTTTCGAGATGGAAAAGATATTCAAAATGGTCAAATATCTTTATTTAGAAATAATTAACAAATAAAATGATTTAGTAATTATTTCGCAAGGATTAAGAATGGTGTGAAATTGAAATGATTATTAAATAGTGATTTAACAAGTATTCCAATAATATAATTAAGGAATAATAAATAAATAGTGATTTAGTCATATGTGTCAAGGAATAATCATCAAAAAGTGATTTAATATCTATTCCTAGAGAAAATTAAATGAATAATGATTTATTCAATTATTCTCATGGGGTATTTTCATTTTAACTAGAATAAATTTAACAAAAATGTTTTACTAAATTGTTTCTCATGGTGAATGTGATTTTACTATGGTAAAATTAATCCTACATGGTGTATTTTGATCCACCTAGTTAGAAATGGCATAGGTGATCATTTTTTGGTGATAGTATTATGGATAGGGACCAGATCGTAGGATGAATTCAATCATACGAGTTGGATTTTAAATATGGGAACTTGTTGGGATAGGATTTCCCTTATCTGCTCATGTTAATGTTACTAGAATATCAATTGGAAGGGGAATGGGCACTAGTATAATAACACCAATATTTACACGAGCAATAGAAGATGCTTCAATAGAGAAAAGGGATGGCAATGGTAACTAGAATCATTGATGTGGTTGATGCTTCAATTGTTAGGGAAGAGGAGGACATCAAGGTTGTAGGAAATATTTTTAGATGGCCTTGTAAAAAAATTTTGTAGAACTACCCTCTTTTTATTTTGGATTCTACATGTTTTGGAAACCAAGATGAGGAGCAACTAAGGACAGGGAATAGGGGAAGGATCCCACAAATAATGCACAAGAATGCAATGGGTGTAGATAGAATAAATAGAGACGAAAAAAAAATATACTCCATGGATGGGTTTAAAATAACAGAGGTTTGACACAATAGGAGGAAAGCATGGGGCAGGATGTCCAAACACTTAGGGAAATTGAAATAATATGTCACCACCAACAAGGTAACCAGAATGGCATTCATTAGAGAGATTTTGAGGTACAAAATGGGCCTAAAAAAAACAATGTCAAAAAAAAATCAGCTTTATAATAAAAAAATAGGATTGAAGATGATGATGTCAACCATGGGATATGATTCACCATTTTTGGAGTAAAAAGGTGAAAAGATTAAGAAAAAATAAAAAATAAAAAACTACTTTTTCGATATGTATTTTCAACTTGCCTCCCTCTAATTTTACTCAAATGTCGAGTGGGAGCACTCGTTGGATGAAAAAAATTAATTACTCATCCAAGTAGTACCCATGTTGCATACTTGCAATGGACCTTGCTACACAAAACAATGAAAAATACATGAAAAACATTATTGCAATCAATTTTTTCATGTATTTCTAATTTTTCATGTAGCAAGGTCCATCAAAAGTATGTAGCATGGGTACTCCTTGGATAACGAATTAAACTATGCATCAAATGAGTGCTCCCACTCGAAATTTGAGTAAAATCATAGGGAGATAAGTTGAAAATACGAGTTGAAGAAGTAGTTTTTTCTTTTTTCCCTATAAAATTTGACAATGTAATTTAATATTATTTTATTATCTCCACTATTATTTTATAATATTCCTTAGGAGGCCCATTTTAAACCTCAAAATTTCCTATTGTTTGAGTGGTGCAGATAGAGTTATGATAGAGAAGGTCAATAACCAATAATGTGATAGGTAGAGAGATAATCAACAATATCACAGAAAAAGAGAGAGGTAACAAACCTCTTCTCTTACAAATGTTCCTAAATGCAAAGTACCAATAAGGGGTATCACACATATATACAAAGGCCACAAAACTAGTGGCTCAAATTTCAAAAGAGTAGGAGTACATCTACTCTGATACCATGTTAAACTCACATAAATGAATAAGAATAACTAAGATAAACTCATGAGATTCTTATTGTTCACAAAGATGTACATATTAATACCGTTTGTCTCATATTCCAACGGGTCATTTGGAATCCAATTATTGTTGATGTTGCACACCATAACCCTTAGTGGATTAGGTGTCCAAAAACACATTAAAAACAAAAAGTGAAAACTTTGAATTAAACAAGATTGTAACTCATGAGCATCTAATGACCATAAAGCAATGAATGGAAATAGGTTATAAATGGGAGTGGAAAGGGGGAAAAAGGACCAAAGAGGGATGGAAACAGGCTATAAAAGGGAGTGGAAAGGAGGAAAATGGCGCCTTTTACAATAGGAGAGGCCTAAAAATGAGGGCCCAACAAAACCCCATTTCCTTCCTAATGGCCCAATTATAAGATAGCCTAATGGTCAAATAGGGATTAATCTTTTCTTGAAGTTTCAATTGGAGTTACAAATTTGACTCTTCTAGAGTTTTTCAGATATCCTTTATGTGGTACAACTTTTCCATGAGTAATGGAGGTTGACAATGAATCCTCTTGAATTATGGTGATCAAACAAAATAGGTCAAATTTTGAGAGGAATAACTTTTGTATTTTAACTCTAATCTATATCTTTGTTGCACTATTGGAAATATATCTGACATCAAAATAACATCATGGGGTCCCATGATTAAGTATGAACATATTATCCCCTAATAAGTTTCATTTAAGGCTTAGAACTATCCCTAGAAGGTTTCAAACCCTAATACTCTGAAGAATGGCCCATCGATATAGCTACTCTTATCTATTGACTCTTTAAATTATTTCACTCTAAAGCATCAAGATGAATGAAAATTAATATAATGATCGAATGTGGATCAATAATATATAAAATAATGAGTCATTCAAGCCACGTGTATAATACTCCAACGAAAGTACACCGAAATGTTTGGGGCATCTCCATTTGATAAGGGGGGAGATGATTTAAATTTGTGACATACAAAGTTCAAAGGCTTCCACGTTGGTAGATCCACAACCAACTCCTCAAAGTGGGCAATGAAATCCTCCTAAATTTACTCCAAGGTGGATGTGTAGCTCTTGAAGGTTAAATATTGCAATAATCAATTACTAAAATCTGTTAGGGGCGGGTGGATTCCCTAAAATTATCTCCAATGGTCATGTATGACACCTCTATGTGTAACCTCCTCAAACCATGGTAGGTACATTATCAAGTCAAGGAAGGTCCTGAGAAGGACCACATGTGCCAAATAGAAGTGCTAGTGGCTAAATAATGCATCATCCATGGTGGACATCCCATCAAACTATGTGACATGCACATTCAAATTTGTTAACAACTTGAACTCTCAAATATCTATGATGTGTCATGGCATAAGAGCTCTTGATATGTGAAGAATAACCCCAAACCACTTAGGCTATTGTGAATAATGTCTCAAGAGTTGTGAACTATTTTTGGAATTGTATAAAGCCAAATGGTATGGTGAAGTCAACCAAATTCTTATTTAGCCCCAAAATACTAAGGTTCTTCAACAAAGGAACTATACATACTCATGTCCAATTCTGTATTGAAAAATAGAGATTAAAACACCATATGTTTAATCCATACATCATCAATTATGTTTCACATCATTATTCATGATCAACAATCCATGGAACCAATTGAGCAACCCAAACTATCAAAATATCTTTATAATAAAAAGCACAAAGTAAAGAAATTCAATACTAACACCCTTCTGAAAAATGATGGATAACTCCATCAACCTAAAAATGCAATAAAAACATTGCATACCAAATGGAAGATTGTAGTGAAAACCTACCTATATTTGTTATAATGGTTAGAATGCATTCAAATTGTTGTGCTTCCAAGAATAGAGGAAATGTAATGGCCAAACCTTAACATTGAATTGTCCAAATCTTAGTGGGACCTTGAATCACCTTGTAGGTTGTGTCCTCCCTATGATCCTCCCAAAGCCTTTGGTGCACAAAAACATGGAACATTTCATAAGATGAAATGTATCGATGTAGAGCCTTCTAGAATTGAGTTGACCATGGTGGCTGTAATATTGACTATTAACATCATATGCTTATCGCGGTATTTTTAAGAATACCAATGCAACTCACATTACTAATTAAAGAAATTATAGTATGTTTAAGAATACCAATACTACCGATTAAACAAATATTGTATATTTGTCCTTTTAGGGTTGAAAATTGGGTATACCTTTGTCCCCGTAGGTAAAAAAGAAATGATGAAAAGAAAGTTTTTGTCTTTTTCTTCAATTTTCTCTTCAAACTACTTCTTCAATTGGAATATTTTGGTTTCACTTGTACTCTAAATTACTCAATCTAGGCATGTTTTTCCTCATTTTCTCCAAGAAGGAGAAGGGTTATTACTCTCCTTTTAAAATTTCCATGCAACAATGGTGTATTTTATTAATATCCATGTGAATTCATATTTACAAAACTAGGCTTCCTAGCCTCAAAACATATAAACATAGGCACACTTTCCTAAAACAAATACTTACATGGGCACACTTAACCCAAAATATGTCTCAACTCAATAGCCTACACATGATGTCTACATCACACACAAGGGTCATCCTAGGAGTGTTATAATGTTGGTACAGCCAAAATCTAATGTAGGTAGGAAAATAAATCAAGCTTTGAATGCCTAATCCCTTAACATGTCCACAACAATGACATCAAAAATGTTGGGAAATTTAATATATTTAAAATATTGATCATTAAATTATCAATTAATTTTTTTAAGCTTCTAATATGTTGAAAAAGTATATGCAAAACTAGGCCAGAGAATCTAAACTATTACTTCCATTAAAAAAAGGTTGTAGGATAAGTCATTTCTACGAACTAAGTTCAGGTAAAAAAGAATACTCTACTATTAGTTATTGAGATATGGATCTAATGGTCAACTTGGTCACAAGATCATTGGAACAATGTGTTGATCAGGATGAAGAAGTTATTAAACACACTGATTCAATTTTTATGAAGATAGTGGCTTGCTCAATCCATATTAGAAAAAGGTTTGATCTGTTCATGAATCTCCAAGGTTAAATAAATCTTGTAATTGTTCAATGTTGGGGTTATATAGTATCAAGTGCACAGGGAGTCAATAGACAAATTTTATCTCTGCATTAAGAAATTGACAAAGTGTGTTTTCCAAAGGAGTTGCATATGCAGTGACTAAGAGATAGTGTGGATATGCATGTAGTATCAAGTAATAACAAAAGAGTTAGAGTGTGATGACTAGCGTATATTGACAAGATAGAGATCATAATGCTGGTGCATTGAAGTTGAGAGATGGAATGACAAGACAAAGGAAATAGAGTATGTTCAAAGTGATAATGATGATGTTTTTGCATAGGATTGATATTAAGAGTTGACTAAGTAGCGTAAATCAATGTCATAATGTATATGTGACAAAGCATTTACATAATTTGTGTTTGTAGAGATCAGTGTCAGATGCTATTAAGAACATTACTATGTATTGTGTACATGTAGTAAAGTTTACGATGTTTAGTTTTATGTATGCTAATATTTTTGTTGTATTTCATAGAGTATATGATAGTCTGTTGCAAGGGCTTATAATGTGTGGTTTCTTCCAATAGTGTCATATTTTGTTGTTTCCAATAGTTGGTTTAGTGATGGTTTGAGACTGTGTTTCTATTCATATACTTCTTAGAGTAACTATATGTTGTTTTCTAATGTTTGGTTCAGTGTAATGCATTGATTGTTGTAATCCTCATACCATATATACCATTGTATTGTTAGTCTTATGTTATTGAGAGAGATGCATGTTGTTGAGTTGTTTTGATGTTTTTAGTGTTGTTTGAGATGCCATGTCCTAAGAGGATTTGTCATGAGAATATTGTTTGAGAGAGAAGGCTCATTGATTATGAGAAGTTATTGGTGTTGCAAAATGTTTTTATTCAATTTTGATGAGCTTATTGTTAGTGTAGGGCTAGTATGAAAATATGATGAAATGAGACCCATGGTTATTTGTATTGAGTTAGATGGATTTGGTGAGAAAATTGTGAAATGTGGTCCATAGGAGAGCCTGAAGGTCGAGGCCTTAAGTGAAGCAAATGGTCGCTTGCATATTCAGGGTGTAGTGGCATCCTTTAAGTAGTGGCCTGAGAATTTTGGAGTAGTGACTTTGTTGCAATAGTGGATGGAAATATTATTGGGTGTTTGAGCATCTAGCATGTGGTTCCCTATAGATTCATGGGAGTGGTGGCTTCTAATAGATGGTGTTCTGGAAATTTCAAGAAGTGGTGGCTTTCATCAAGTAGTGGCTTGGAACAAGAGTTCCTCACATGATTGCAAAGATGTTGCTTGCAGACTTTTAGTGGCCATTCAATATTTAGAAATAATATTTGATCAATAATAAGAAGAAGAAGCAAAGTTGTAGCATATGGTGGTTTTTCTCATGGAAGGATTTCCACCTACACATGGTGTCCTCTTGTATTTATTGATGTCTTGTTGCTCATGGTTACTTTTTCTTGTGCTAATTAATGCTTATGTTTATGACTATGCATGTGTTGTTTATATATGATATTGGTTGAATCATACATGATTCCATTAATTGCTAAAGAGAAGGGAAATTTTTTTAATTAGATCATACATAGCACAATACTTATTCACTCCCCCACTCTGCCACCCCCCCCCCCCCCCCCCCACCCTCGTCTCAGTATTGTCAAGCTTTGAAAAAAATGTCAAATTTGAGGTTAGGAAAATTGAAATTCATGATTCCTTGTGAAGAACCTTTGTCCCTCAACCATAATGCTTCGTTACTATATGGACTACACAATTTACAATGAAGGACATGTAACAGTTCAAGGAATGAAAACGATACTTAATTTGAAATTATAATCAACAAAATAGAAATATGATTCTATTGATCTATTCTAACTAAAAATAAAATGAATTTTCGACATAACTATGTAGGGGGTCCGACCTACTAACTGATATATATTTGGAAGAAAAAATACAAGATAAGTACCTTTCTATGGAATTAACCTCAAAATAACATCATTAATATTAAGAAATAGAATATAGGTTTATATTACAATGGTTAGAAATGATCCATAGACACTTGTCGTTAAGATCTAGAAAATATCTATTGACGCATCCCCTGATGATGGACTCACTTGGTAGTACAAAACATTGGGTTCACAAAACTCTATAATACATCATTCCTTCTCTACTAAAAACTATCATCACCTATATGGATTCATTATTTAACAACTTTTCATCAAGTTACAATGCATAGTGGTGTACAATATTCATAGAACAGTGATTTAATAATCCATATGTAGACTATATCTCTCATAGACAAATGCAACCAACCACCAAGGATTAGGCTCACACTAATTATGGACTTATAGTCAATATCCTCATCGACTTATACATTACATGAAGTTTATATGAAAATAGGGGAAGACATATTGAGAAAGAGTTGATCCCTATTTTAACATTTAACAAAATATTGCAAACTCGAAATAGAGACAAGAAGAATGTCTTGGGGGGATTTTTACTTGTTTATGCATGAAAATATCCATGCATTTTCCAAAACTTGAAATTATTTTAAATTTTGAACAATGGTTGTTTTTATTATCTCTATTTTGACTTGGGCCATTAATCTTGAGCTGGAACTTCACTTTTCAAACCTATTAGTAGTTTGAGCAACATTGATCCTTGTCAATCATCTTAAGAATAAAACCCATGTGGTAGATTTCACCCTTAGTGTGCACATATATGAAAATGACTAATTTATTTTACCAAATCTATATTGCGGTTAGAAGATCCAATAACCTTGTTAGAAAAATTAAATACTTAGCTCAATTAACTCCATTGGACTCAGACAAATGAATAGGAAGAATTAGGATAAACTTGTGAAATGTTTATTATTCACAAATATGTACATATCAATACATGTTTTATGACCCTTGGACTTATATTCCAAGATTTTGTTTGGACTCCAGCGATTGTTAACATTTCACACCATAACCCTTAGTACATTAGGTGTCCAACATCCCTACTTCCCCCCCTTAATCTCAAGGGGTGCATATGAATCCGAGAAGAGAGTTGAAATACAAAAAGTCAAAAAACACATGGTAGCCAATGACAGGATGTGCTCCAATGACTAGATGTGCTCTCTAAAATGGTGTTTTTTAAGGAAAACCACAGACCCAATAAGGTTTTAGAACTTTAGGTGTTAATCAGTAGTGGTTTAAGGCTAGACACCAACTCTAGAACACTTGATGCACTTCTTTGAACAATTGTAAATATGGATAGAAGTTGAAGTATTTTTCTAGTGGAAATTTTCCCTAATGTTTTAAATGGGATACCATTGAGGTCTCAAATGATGGTGGTTTAAGGAAGCCCACCAACCAAAAGGCATGCTCATGGAGGATTAATCTGTCTCTAGCTACAACTCTCAATATGAACATGGTTTTCTTTGGCTCTAGGCTTAGGAAATAGGCTTATGTTGTGGCTCAAGTTGTGTCTCAACTCACTTAATTTGACTTTGAATCTAGTAACTAAACATCAATTCCCCCCCTGTTAAATACAAGGTGATAAGATGAATAAATATCATCTATGAGACATGTTAATACTCAAGAATAAATTTTGTGGCATGACCAAAATATCTTCTTGGTCGTTGAATCCCATTGCCAAGAAGTAATCCATCAAAGGTGAATCTTCATTCTTAAAGGAGGTTTGCTTTTGGAACATCTTATTGAATGATGAGAGTTCCTACCACAATGTTCACATAGATGAATATCAAAACATGGATCTTTCACATGACTAACATAATCACAATGTTGGTATCTACAAATTTTTTGTTGTGAATGTGGATGAGGAATGGGATCTAGAAAAGGTGAAGACAGACCTCCTTGAAGAAACCTAGCACTTTGAAATTGGATGGGCTTAGAATAGTATAGAATATGAAAGGGAACATCCTTGTCATATCCAAGACCTTTTTTTTTCCTATCGTTAAGAACTTATTTCCATATTCTGATGATGGGCTTCGGAAGAGTAGGTTGAGCCTTTGTATCTTCAAGAAAATCTACTCTTAAAGTGGGCACTAGATGTGAACAAATCTCAAGCTCGTTGTTTTGATCAGCTTTTGGAAACTAATGGGAGTTTGTCTCAACCTCAAATAGAGGATTGTTTTGACCAAGAGGTAGTTCATAATGATGTCTCTTTTGTTGTAGCTCATCTTGTTGTAGCTAAGATTCAAGTTGTGAAAACTTGGCCTTGTCGTATGCATTTTGCAAACAGATTTGAATGTCAGAGAGTGTATCCTTATTGATTTTTACTGTATCATGAACAATGGAGTGTATTAAAGTATTCAATAACTCTAATACTTTACCAATTTAAGCCATTTTATCAGCAATAAAAAAGACACAAAAAATAAAGGAAGTCAATTCAACCATAAATACATTGGTAATGGAATATGTAAAAAAAAAATGTCCCCACTAATCACATACACATAATTATATTTTTGATTTCGTAACAACTGTAACATAAAATTCTACTACAACATCTCTTGTTTTGGATAAAATTGATAAAATTCTATTGCAACATCTCTTGTTTTGGATCAAATTGAGTGTAGTTTTGATGTTAATATAGTTACCCTTCAATTTCAAAATTGAGCTTCTAGATGTGCACACAACCTTGAATTCAAATGATACTAGTTCACGACAATACGTGTTCACGAAGCCACAACCACGAGGAAAAAAAAACCATGAGGAAGGTAAGGATACATGTTGACCAACCCACCACCTTACATCATGTGAAACTAGTTGACCAGAGAAGGCAAGAGGTTATTCACTTATCTTATTGAACAAGATACTTGAGTATGTGGACTGATATAAAAGGTTCTCACACCATCACAATATTGCATCAATTGTGAGGGAAATAAAATCATGAGCATGTCTTACATGCCATCATTTGCACATATGGGAGTCAAAAAAATGAAATGCCAAAAAGAACCTTAGAAGGAGACACTTCCAATGGAAATTCATTGGTCAATGTGTGGAGCAACACATGGATGTAAGAAGAAGAGGCACCACTAAAAGGTTGTAAAACTAATAATGAGATGGCATAAATGTGAAGCTTTGATTTTACCATATGCTTGAAAAGTTAGAAACCATGTGATAAAGGGTGCTAACACCACATCCACCAAGCTCATCATCTCACCTAGGAAGGGACCATCTTAGTCAATAGTCTACATTTTCTTCTCCAAAGTTAAAATGTGTTCAACCATTCTTTTCACATGCTAGAACGGTTTTCCCCAAACCATTTTACGAGGTTATTTCCATCATGAAAGAAATATCTATGAAGAAATATCTTTTGTTGGTGAAATCGTCCTAAAATCGAGACAACAAGATCTAGCTTATTAGAATAGATAGTGTAGTGTTGGATAATGTGCAATCTTCCTCAAATATTACAAGTGACTATGTAATGAGTGTCCCATTTTCGTTAAGGATAGGGACTAGATCACAGGCCATATTGTATCATACAAGTTAGCTTTTAAAGATGGGAACTTGTTGGGCTACACTTGCCCTTATCTGCTCAGATTGATGTTATTGGAACATGAACTGGAAGGGCAAGGAAGACTATGATAATGACACCAATATTTACACGAGTAGTAGCAGATGCCTCAACAGATCAAAGGGGTGGCAATGCTAACTGGAATCATTGACATGATCGACATTTCAATTTTTAGGGAAGAGAAGGACATCAAGATTGTACAACATATTTTGAGATGGCCTTGTAGACAACTGTCGTAGAACTTCCTTCTACTTATTTTTTCTTCTACATGTTTTGGCAACCAAGATGAGGAGAGACTAAGGAGAGAGTAGAGAGGAAGAAGCCCACAATTAATGCACAGGAATGAAATGGGTGTAGACGGAATGAACATAGATGCAAGAAAAAGATACTACACTGGTGGGCTTAGAATAGCAGAGGTCTAACATGGTAACATAAAAGAAAAGGGAAACACTGACAAGCACTCAAGGAAACTTAAATAATACTTCATCATTGACAAGATAACTAGAGTGGTGTTTTTGAGTTGTATAGATAGAGTCATGACAAAGAGAGCCAATAACCAATAGTATGATAGGCTGAGAGATAACCAAGAATTTGATATGAAAAGAGATAGGTAATGGGCCTCTTCTCTTACAAATATCCTGAAAAGAAAAATATGAATAAGGAGGATCACCCAAATATACAAAGGTCACAAAACTAATGGCTCAAATTTCATTAGGGCAGAAGTATGTTTTATCTGGTACCACGTAAACTCACATAAAAGAATATGCACAATTAAGATAAACTCATGAGATGCTTATTATTCACATGGTTGCACATATTAATACCCTTTGTATCATATTCCAAGAAGTCATTTGGACTCCAATGACTATTCACATTTCACAACATAAGCCTTAGTAGATTAGGTGTCCAAAAAACTCAATAAAAACAAAACGCGAAGACTTTGAATTAAACAACATCATACCTCACGAGCATCTAATGACTATAAAATAATGATTGTGACCAAAAAAGGGATGGAAATAGGTTATAAAAGGGAGTGGAAAGGGGAAAATTTGCATTTTTTACAAAAGAAAAGGCCTAAAAATGATGGCCCAATAGAACCCTCTTTTCTTCCTAATGGCCTAATTATAAAATCACGTAATAGTCGATTAGGGATTAAACTTTACTCCAACTCTCAACTAGAGTTACAAATCTGACTCTTCTAGAATCTTTTTCATAACCTTCATGTGGCTAGCCCATTTTCCATGAGTAATGGCGGTTGACATGGCATCCTATCGAATTGTGGTGGTAAATCAACATAGGTCAAATTTCAAGGGCCATAACTTTTGCATTTTAACTTTGATTGATGTCTTTGTTGCAGTGTTGGAAAGGTCTTTGATTGCAAAATAATGTCACGAGGTCTAATGATTAAATATGAAACTTTTGTCCCCCAATAAGCGTCATTTAAGGCTTCAAACTAGCCCTAGAAGGTTTCAAACCCCAATTCTCCAAACAAAGTCTCATCAATATAGCTAGTCTTTTTTGTTGATTCTTTCAATTATTTCACTATAAAAGCATCAAGATGAATGAAAAATAATATAATGATCCAATGTTGATCAACAATATATACAATAATGAGGCATTCAAGCCACATCTACAATACTCCAACCAAAGTAGACCAAACGTAGTGGGGCATCTCCATCTAATAGGGGGGAAGATGATTTAAAGCTATAACATATAAACTTCAAAGGCCTCCAGGTGGGTAGATCCACAACCAACTCCTCAAAGTCGTCAATGAAATCCTCTTAAATTTCCTCCAATGTGGATGTGTAGCTCTTCAAGGTTGAATATTCCAACAATCAATGAGTAAAATCCCTTAGGAGTGGGTGGATCCCAAAATTATGTCCAATGGTCATGTATGAGCCCTCTAATGTTTAACCTCCTCAAATCATGCTAGCTACATTCTCAAATCAAGGAAGGCCCAAGAAGATCCACATGTGCCAAATAAAAGCCCCAACAACTAAATAATCCATCCTTCATGATGGACATCCCATCAAACTATGTGACATGCATTGCCAAATGTGTGAACAAGTTGAACTCTCGAATATCTATGATGTGTCATGGCATAAGATGTCCTGGTATATGAAGAACAAACCCGAACCACTTAGGTTTTTGTGAATAGTGCCTCAAGAGTTGTGAACTACTTTGAAAATTGTAAAATTCCAAATTATATGGTGAAGTCAATGAAATTTTTACTTAGTCCCAAAATACTAAAGTGCTTCAACAAAGGAACTATGCATCTTCATGTACAACTATCTAGCAAAGAATTGAGATCAAAACATCATAAATTTAACCCATACCATTAATTTTGCTTCACATCATTATGCATGATGAGCAATCCATGGAACCAATTGAGTACCCCAACTATCAAAATTTTTTTATAAGAAAAATCGCAAAAGTAAAGAAATTCAATACTACCACCCTTATCCAAAATAAAGGATAACTCCACCAACGTAAAAATGCAGTAAAAAGGTCGCATACGAAATGGAAGATTCTAGTGAAAACCTACCTATATTTGTTATAATGCTTAGAATAAACTTAAGATTGTTGTGATTCCATGAATAGAAGAAATTTAATGGTCAGATCTTAACATTGCATTGTCCAAAGCTCAGCGAGAACTTGTACCACCATGTCCTCCCAACCCTTAGCATCGACATCCCCAAAGGCCTCGGTGCACAAAAACATGGCACATTCAACCAGATGAAATATATCGTTGTAGAGTCTTCCAATTACTAACTAAAGAAATTACTAATTGGTATTTTTAAGAATGCCAATGCTACCAATTAGACAAAGAATGCCAATGCTACCAATTAGACAAAGATTGGATGAAAATTGCGTATAACTTTGTCTCCATCGATAATGAAGAAAAGATGAAAAGAAAGTTTTTGTTTGGCATCATTTGCTCCGAGATATTCGGGTTGTTTTTATTGGAATGTGTGGGTGGAGATAAATGTTGGTAAATACGCTCTGGAGATAAATGTTTCTTATTTGGTGGGATATGGATTTGCGCTTAGAGATGTATGATGTTGTTGTGTATGATGTTGTTCTAAATTGAGTTAAATTACCATTGGTCGAGATTTTCATTTACAATGTGAGATATCAATTGCATAGCTTCATATTTTATTAGATGATCATTATCCTTACCCAAAAATGCATAAATGCTTTATTATCCTTGAATTGCTTTAATACATGTGTTTTAAGTATACCTTTAGTGGTATTTTAAAGTTCAATTAGGTTTATTGATATGATTATGCGATACAAAATTGTAATCATATTTAACTTATAATTTTACTGTATAAATGCAAATTAAAAATAAAATAAAGGTTGAATGATAAAAGAAAATTAGAATAAGAATGTGTTTATTAGTTTAATGGTAAAGTTAGTATCATAATAATAAAAGTACATTTTACTCGTAAGAAAGTTGATGTAATATATGAAAGTGGTCCAATTTTGTAACTCAATATTTCATAAGTAAGACTTAATATAATGGTTGTTCATCTTTTTGACTTAGGTGTTATTGTTCGCTTCCATGATAGCCACAAAAATCATTAGATTTTTTTTTATTGTAGGTGTGTAGTATTGAGAATAATATATTTTTAAGGTATGTGTAAACATGAGAATTGGTGTGTGAGATGTTGTAGTGTCACATGGGATGTTTTGGTTTGGGTGTGAGATGCATAATATTCATTTGATTTGCTCGACATTCATATGAGAATGTTAATTGTATGTTACAAAAGTTATTAGAGAGGTGAAAAAGGATATTTTTTTTTTTAATTTAAATGATTGGACACAATTGATTTCTAGTAGCAAGATAGTCCCTAGGATTTACAAAGCTCTAAAAATCCACAATAATGACATTTCGTTAAGACCAACAATGCACACTGTTGGCTTTTCAACCTATCAACTAGTCAAATTTGTGGACAATGCTTTAAGTCCCTTAGTTGGCCATAATAATCATACATGGTTGATTCCAGTGAATTTATTAAGGTAATTAAAGATGGGAAGGTTAATCCTAAATAATTCATAATTAGCTTTGACCTAGTATCCCTCTTTACAAAAAATCCCTAAATGAGCATTGAGGTTTTCTAGGTAATTAAAGAGGTGGATGACCCATAAACTACAAAGTTTACAGAGGTATGTCTCATATCCACTTTCTTCGGCTTGAAGGGAGAATACTACAAGGAAACAACAAAGTAACGTTGGGATGCCCCCTTTATTTAGCAACAGAAAACCTAAATTATATTAAACATTTTAAAGTTTGGCTCTTAAACCTTATCATTTGAAGGCTAAGATTTGGAAGAGATTCATTCATGACAGTAATGTCAACTAGTTGCATGGGAAAGAAGAGCTCTCAAAATTCTTACAATATTTAAGTTAAAACATCTCAACTGATATTCAGTTCACTATGGAAGCATGAAATAATGGTTGCATATCCTTCTTTGATATCCTAATAATGAGGAAACTTGATAGACAATTATATTATATTATCTACTAAAATAATACCCACACAAAAAATACCTCCATGCTTACTCTCACCACTCTCCTGCATAAAATATTGGTTTCGTTAGAACTCTAGCCACTGGAGCCTTTAAAAGATTTGCGAAAGACCATAATGAAAATGATAGAAACAACTTGATTAAATTCTTCAAGGATCTTAGTTATAAAAAGAAAGGTATAATGGTTGCCCTTCAAGAATCTTTGGATAGACAAGACAACAATAACACTAATATCCAAGACTCAAGGAAGATCGCCTACCTTTGTTACCTCAAAGGAAACACTGATTTCCAATGTTCTAAAACAAAAAGAGATCATAATATCTTTTAAACCTCTCACCACTATTAGACAAAATATGAAATCTATTAAGGATGGTAAAGATTGTTTAAATTACAAGGGTATTTATAAAGTAAATTATTGCTCTTGTGATAGGCATTATATTGGTGAAAAGAGATGCTCCCTACAAGTAAGGATCAAGGAACATGGTGTTGACATATAGCATGAAATAATTGAAAAATCAGCACTAGAAAAACATGCCAACACTATAGAGCCTCATGTTTTTTCGGGAAATAAATAACATCATCGCTAAGCAAAATCATTATTACAAATGTAAAATTGGAGAAGAAATTGAAATCAAGAAACACCCTAACAACATTAGTAGAGATAATGGATTTGGGTCAACAATAATTGACTTACCTTACATACCATAAACTACATATTATTGTCCCATATGGATAATATTTTGGCTCTTTTCCCCCTTCATTCTTGATCTTTGTTCCCCTTCTTTACTTTTTAGCCTAATTACCTTATAATTCCTTCCCTTATCCATCCTTCCCTTCCCATCTATGCTCACACATACTCCACATGTTCTCTCACCTTTCCCTCTTTTCTTTCTCCTTGTTTCCCTCCTTGTTTAACTTCCACCCACCTTACTCCCTCTTATACTTTTATCCCTACCTCCACTCTCTCCATCCTCTTTCTCCTTATTTTCTCCACTCATTCTACTCCTCTCTATTACTCCCTTTTTCAATTATTATGCCCCCCTACTCTCTTCCTTCTGTATTCCCTCCCCCTCCTCTCACCTCTTCTTCATCCATTCCCCCGTCCTCTTTCTCCCTTCCTAAATGTCTTCCCTTCCCAATCGGCCCTACCCCACTTATCCCTTCCTAATCTTCTTCCCCTTTCCAACACCCTATTGGCATTATGACACAGGTTTGGTTCTATAGTACAGGTGTTGTCCTTGATGGAAACTCACTCAAATGTAAAATCACAAGTTCAGGCTCTCACAATAGTAGGAAATAAGAGATCCGCAGGTTCCTGATTCACAAGGCTGCGGTCATTGGCAGGATCTGCAAATGCGCTGATCAAAAGGTGCAGACATGTTCGCAGGTGTTCTGAACGAAAAGTGCGAACCTAAAGTACATGGACTTTCATGCAGAGAAAAGCGCACGCACGTGGGAAATCTTTTTGTTGATCCATGGTATTTAGTCCGACATTGTTGATCCTATGGATTTTGTCTAAGAACCAACTCCCAAGTGTTATTCTTTTCAATCTTCTCGAGTTCTTCCTCCATGGACTTGACCCAGCATTCATCTTTGCAAGCCTCTCTTACATTTTTTGGTTCAGTGGAGGAGAGCAATGCTAGATAGCTTGAAGCTTCTGAAATGGTTCTTCTTGTTCGAACACCTGTCTCTTTCTGTCCTGGAATTTGAGATTCTAGATGATTCTTCTAAACGTATATGGATGGAGTCTTTTCTTCTATCCTTATTTGTTCTTCTGGTGCCTCATGGGTTTCTTCTTCATCGTGAATCTAATTTGATGTTGACGGATAGTCTTCGCCATCTTCGAAATATTTAGATTTTACCTGCCTAGGAGTGTTTCCTTCTTCATCAGCCACTACATCAATGCTTTCAACAATTTTACCAAGTTTTTTACTGTAACATTTGTAAGCTTTGATGTGGGGAAAGTAGCCAAGTAAAATGCCTTCATCTGCTTTAGGTTAAAACTTGCCAAGATTTTCATCAGTCCTTTTAGTGTAGCATTTGCTTCCAAACACTTTGAAGTATTTTATCGTGGGAGTCTTACTGTACCAAAGTTCATGAGGATTCTAAGTGTTGTTTAACTGGATGTTTGTCTTGTTGAGGATAGTAACAGTGGCAAATGCAGCTTCATCCCAGAAGGTTGCGGGAGTTCCAGACTCATCAAGTATAGCACGAGCCATTTGTTGAACCATTCTGTTCATCCTTTCCACTACTCCATTTTGCTGAGGAGTCCTTGCAACAGAGAATTCCCTTCTTATTCCATGTTCTTCACAAAAATTGAAAAACTCAACTGAGGTAAATTCCCCTCCTTGATCAAATCTGAGGCATTTGATTTTGCAATCTAATTCGTCTTCAACTAATGCTTTGAATGACTTGAACTTTTTGAAAGCTTCATCTTTATACTTCATCAGTCCTATCCAACACATCCTTGAAAAGTCGTCAATGAATAATATGAAATACTCTTCTCCTCGAGGTGACCTCTTCCTAGTTGGACCACATATATCGGTGTGGACCAGTTCAAGTGGCTTGCTAGCTGATCCTTCCTTCTCAGGGAAATTAGTTCTGGTTTGCTTACCAAATTGACATGATTTGCATATTGTATTGTCTTTAATTCTCATGTCAGGAAGATCACGAACCACCTGATATTTGCATGCTTTCTTTATCTAAGAGAAGCTAAGATGCCCCAATCTTCTGTGCGATAGCTAGTGTTCATCATTCTTGCTTAGATAGAATTGTTGTTTTCCTTCTTTGAATATGTATAAACTATTTGGAGTTCTTATGCCTTTGATCAATGTTTTTCCTGTGTCAAGCTCACGGACAATACATCCATTTGATCAAAATATTACCTCAGTTCCTTGATCGCACATTTGACTGGAACTCAATAGATTATGCTTCAAGCCATCAACATACATAACATTTCTAGCTGTGACCTTATTTTTGAAATGAGCAAAACCTTTACCTTTTATGAATGTAGGGGTGTCATTTCCAAATGAGACCTTCTTTTCCCTTTCTAAGACAGTATATGGCTGAAGTTTTTCTTTATCACCTGTCATATGTTTCGAGCGTCCACTGTCAATGTACCATTGACTTTCTTGTCCTTCCGCATATAAGGCTATCCCACATATTTCTGGTTGTGGTTCTTTCTTTTTCCATGTTTTGGAACTCAATGAAGTTGGATCCTTCTGAGTTGTTTGTCGAAACCTACTTCTGCATTCAGAGTCTTCATGACCGAAATTGTTACAGATAGAACATTCTATTTCATTTTCAAGAGTAGAGAAGTTATTGTAGGTTCTTTTCATGATTCCTATCATACTCCTTTGTTTCTGAGCTTCCCTAGTCATGGTGGTCTTATAGGCAACACATTGAGCAGCTTTATGACCAAATTTATGACAAGAGAAACATTGGCCATTGATGAAATTCCTGCAATTATCAAATCTACCAACTATATGGCTGTAGTTTCCATTGACATCCATTCTTGAGCCAAAATGATTTACCTATGGTTGATTGAAGCTTCTGTTCATCCTTGAAGTAGATTGCCCCCGATTTTCTTGGTAATTTGCATTATGCTTTTTCTATCGATTTTCAACTTCTTCACTTCTCCTTGTTGCATCAAGATAACTTTTGGAGGTGGATGGCATCTGCGCTTGCTTCTGAGCTTGAGATGCTTCTTCGGAATATCCGAGACCTGTCTTGATTACAGGAGAACGCTGCACTTTGATAATCTCATCTAAAGTTTCAGATCCTTTAGCAAATTTGAGATTAAGGGCTTTTTTTTTCTCAATTTATTTTGTAAGTCCCACAATTTCACATTCTAACTCTTCATTGTGTTTATCTTTTTCAGCAAGTTGGAATGTTAGAGTATCTATAATCATATTATTTTCCTCTAAACACACCTTAAGTTTAGATATTTTGTCATAAATACCATATTCATTTATAGCATCCAAGAAATCATCATCTTCAAAAGCCATCAAAAGTCTATTATCATTACCTTGTTCATCTTCATCACCATTTGACAATCCATCACTATCTTCATGCGTGTAATAGCTCTTCTTATTTACATTCTGTTTTCTGTTCCATCTAACAGGTTCCTTACATTTTTCCAGTTTATCTTTATGAGGACATTTTGTAGCATAATGACCGACTCTTCGAAAAGCAAAGCATTTGAAAGGCAGCTTACCTCTAAGTCTTCCAATTCCCCGTTGAAGGTTCTTGACAAAATTTGATTCTTCCTCTTCTTCTGACATATGTCCTGACTCATAGTAATCTTCTTTTCCTAAAGACTTGAATGCAACTTCTCTCCTGTCTGATGGTCCTCCTTTTCTCATTTAGTAAGCAGTTAGAATACCGTTCAACTATGACATGGTAAGGTTCTGTAGATTCTGCTTTTCTTCTATGGTAGAAACTTTTGAGTCAAACTTGGGAGACAAAGATCTTAGAACCTTTTCAACCACAATAACTTCTTTTATTTCTTCACCCAAGTTTTTCATACAATTTACGATCTCATCTATACATAGGAAATAGCTAGCCACAGTTTCATCATTATGCATTCTAAGACTTTCATATTGAATTCTAAGAGTTTGTAATTTTGCTCGTTTTACCTGTTCATCTCCTTAATAGCTTAGAACGATCTTGTCTCATATTTCTTTTGTGCTTTTTAGCTGCATAACCTTGGTGAATTCTGATTGAGATAGACTTCCTAATAGAGTATTGACAACTTTTGCATTTGTTTCATATTGCTTCTTACCAGTTGTATCTGTAGGAGTTGCTGATGGAAATGTGTATCCTGTTTCCACAATATCCCAAACTTATGTAACAAGAGATTGAAGATAGGCAGTGATTCTTACCTTCTAATAGACGAAGTTGCTACCATCAAAAATCAGTGGCCTGATAGATGCTTCCTTGTCATAGTAGCTCATGATGATAGACCTTCCTTCAAGCAATCAAGCTTTTCTTGAAGGACCTGATCTAATATCAATTGTTGAAAATAATACTCAGAGGGGGGGGTTAATTAGTATTATCAAATTCTTTTTCAAATTATACAAACATTTGCAGATCTGACTAATGTATACCTTCCAGACTTATAATTTAATTTATTCTTCAGATGTTGATCATTAATCTGTGTGTCAGAACCATATAACAGTAAACAGGAAAAATAGAGTAGACAATCACACCAGAGAACACAAGATAAAATGTGGAAACCCAATGTGGGTGAAAACCACTTGCTGCAATATGTCTCTATCTTCTTTCAATTAGAAACTTCTTTTTACAATGATTTTGTACTGGTGTAGTCTTATACCTGCATGCAGGCTTCAACTTGCAAATGGATACAACCTTCTCTCGTTCTCCAGACTCTCCTAGAAGGGAGCTACAACCCCCTTAGCTCTTGTACTAACTGAGGTACTAGTACGTAGATGCTAACCTACTAAAGGCTTCAACCTTCTCTTTTCTTCCAGGGATCATGTTTCATAAATTTTCAAACTGGATCCATGAATATCAATCAAATAGATCTACAATCAACCAACTTCCTTATACAAATACTGAATCAATAACTTCTTAGCACACAACAACCAGACACCAATTCAATAATAGACAAAAATAGCTAAAACATATTTCAAGAAAAGTCTACAACTTCACCAATAGAAACCTGCGGGTATCCGCACCACTGTTGTGTTAAGTCTGCGCACCTCCACGCCTGCGTTGTGTCTAATCTGCGCACCTCCGCACCTATGTCGTGTTTGGTGTGCTTAGAAACAAGGCAAGACTTGTTTGTAAAGGATATGCACAACAAGAAGGCATAGACTTTGAAGAAACATTTTCTCTAGTTGCCAGACTTGAGGCTATAAGAATGTTCCTTGCTGTCTCTAGCTTTCAGAAGTTCAAAGTATTTCAGATGGACATGAAATATGCCTTTCTGAATGGAGACTTAAATGAAGAAGTATATATTGAACAACCGAATGGGTTTATTCTTGGAAATGATCCAAAACTTGTATGCAGACTCAAAAAGGCTCTCTATGGTCTTAAACAGGCTCCAAGTGCATGGTATTATCGGTTCGATAAGTACCTCCATCAACAAGGTTTTATAAAAGGATCAACTGATAGCAATCTATATATAAAAGTTGACAATGATAAGTTGTTGATACTTGTTGTGTATGTTGATGATATCATCTTTGGCAGCAATGAAGAAGATATGAGTCAAAATTTTTCCTTGGTGATGAAAAAAGAGTTTGAAATGTACATGCTTGGTGAGCTCACATATTTTCTTGGTTTACAAGTCCAACAAAACAAAGATGGTATTTTTCTATCAAAAACCAAATATCTCAAGAAAATATTGAAGAAATATGGGATGGAGAATTTGAAACCAGTATGTACCCCTATGGTGACAAGATGCAGCCTCAGCGAAAATGATGAATTGGCAATAGTGCATCAACCAACCTATAGATCCATGATTGGTAGTTTGCTCTATCTAATAGGTACTCGACCAAACATTATGCATGCAGTAGGGATAGTTGGAAGGTTTCAGGAAAATCCAAAGGAAACTCATCTTCAATCCGTTAAGAGAATTTTCAAGTATCTTCAAGGGACTTAAAAACTATGGTTTATGGTATCCTAGAGATACAGATCTCACACTTCATGCTTATATAGATGCAGATTGGGCAAGAAGCATGGATGACAGAAAAGCACTAGTGGTGGTGCATTCTTCATGGGTCCTAGATTAGTATCTTGGTTCAACAAGAAACAAATTTCCATTGCATAATCTACAGCTGAAGTAGAATATGTAGCTGCTGCATCTTGCTGCACACAACTCCTTTGGATGATGTAAACATTGCAAGATCTTGAAATCACCTGTACTCCACCTATTTCCATTTTCTATGATAATACAAGTGCAATCAGTATTTCAAATAATCCTGTCATGCATTCAAAGACTAAGCACATACCTATCAAGTATCGTTTTCTCCAGGAACAAGTGCTTGAACAAAAGGTCAAGTTGGAGTATGTTCCATATAAGAAACAAGTTGCTGATATACTCACCAAACCACTGCCTAGGGAGACATTTGAATACCACATACAGAAGCTGGGGATAGTTGATGCATCATATTGCTATTGAATCTTGTATGTTTTCAGAGAATAATGGTTATACACAAGTTTTAGGTGGGTAATCTGTGTACATACGCAGGTTTTGGTGGGAACAATCGCGTATATTTTGGTTTGAAGAAAAGCAGTGGGGCAAGACTCAGGATGAAAAGAGTTTGTAATGGGTCTAATAGAGATCATCTGGCATAGGTTCAGGGGGAGCATATTTTCTTCTAATAATGCATTTTTGGCATTATCTTAGAAGATCTTGGTTCAATTTCACAGTTGTTTTGATTTCAGGTGGAACAGGTGCAGAGGGAGAACATGGTTGCTGGTTTGAATGATGATAGACAGATGCTGCTAATAATAGTTGTTGTAGAACATAATTGCTGGTCTGAATGATGATTGACAGATACTTTCTCTCTATATCATGTATTTCTTTTCTTTTCTTATCCAGGTCATATGACGACCTATCTTGGTTTCCCCACTATGCCTGGGATGAATGAAGTAATGTTTTTGTCTTTCATGTGTAAATTTTTTGTCAATTCCACTTGGTTGGGAGATGGATGTATGAGTATTTGGTGGTAGGAAGGTCATTTATAGTGTATAAATTCATGTTTCTCTTGCAGATCTTACCTACAGTCAGGGGGATCTTGGATAGCACATCAGAGTAGGAAATACAACATAACCTCAGGGGGAGCATAACCCTTTTCCCTTGATGTCAAAGGGAGAGAATGAATTTGAGTGACTTGGGAATGAATTTGAGTGACTTGGGGTTGCCATCAAGTCTAAAGGGTGAGATTGTTAGCATTATGACACAGGTTTGGCTCTATGGTATAGGTGTTGTCCTTGATGGAAACTCACTGAAATGTCAAATCACAAGTTCAAGCTCTCACAATAGTAGGAAATAAGAGATTTGCATGTTCTTGATTCACAAGGCTGCGATCATCGGCAGGATCCGCAGGTGCGCTGATCAAAAGGTGTCGACATGTTCGCAGGTGTTCCGAAAAAAAAGTATGAACCTAAAGTACACGGACTTTCATGCAGAGAAAAACACACGCACGTGGGAAATCTTTTTGTTGATCCATGGTATTTAGTCCGACATTGTTGATCCTATGGTTTTGGTCGGTGGTTTTGCATCTAAAGTATTGAACCCAGGTTTTAGGTCCCTAGTATTGGATCTCTATGGTTTTGGACCATGGTTTGAGAAAGTCCTATACTATAAAAAGGAAAGGAGATCATTTGGCCAGAGAAAGTTGTGTTGAATATCTTAAGAAAAGCAAGACCTAAAAATATTGGTGATTGGTTGAGGAGTTATAGCTGGATGAAGGAGAAACCTGAGCATTACAAGACAGATCTTCTGATGGGTAGAGATATCTTTGGCGCATGATCATATATGTAAATCTAATATTCTGGGCATAATTGAAGACCGATAAATTGTCTATACCCAGAGGTGCATAGGCCAGACACAGTGCAGGTGCGGAGGTTCGCAGACCAGACACAGTGCAGGTGCGGAGGTGCGCAGAACATACACAACGCAGATGCGAAGGTGTGCAGACTAAACATAGCGGAGGTGTGGATACCTGCAGGTTTCTATTGGTGAAGTTGCAGACTTTTCTTGAAATATGTTTTAGCTGTTTTTGTCTATTACTGTAGTATTCAAGGTTCGGAATTAGTGTCTGGTTACTGTGTGCTAAGAAGTTATTGATTCAGTATTTGTACAAGGAATTTGGTTGATTTTAGATCTATTTGATTGATATTCATGGATCCAGTTTGAAAATTTATGAAACGTGGTCCCTGGAAGAAAAGAGAAGGTTGAAGCCTTTAGTAGGTTAGCATCTACGTACTAGTACCTTAGTTAGTACAAGAGCTAAGGGGGTTGTAGCTCCCTTCCAAGAGAGTCTGGAGAATGAGAGAAAGTTATAGCCTTATGTGGGTTGAAGCTTGCGTGCTGGTATAAGACTCCACCAGTATAGAATCATTGTAAAAAGAAGTTTCTAATTGAAAGAAGCGAGAGACATATTGCAGCAGGTGGTTTTCACCCACATTGGGTTTCCACCTTATATCTTGTGTTCTTTGGTGTGATTGTCTGCCTATTTTTCCTGTTTATTGTTATATGGTTCTGACACATAGATTAATGATCAACATCTGAAGAATAAATTAAATTATAAGTCTGGAAGGTATACACTAGTTAGATATGCAAATGTTTGTATAAATTGAAAAAGAATTTGAAATTACTGATTCACCCCCCCCTCTCAGTATTATTTTCAACA